>JAODUD010000019.1:15660258-15674796 GCA_026784285.1 Stomatorhinus walkeri | reverse complement strand
ACGGATTGTCCATAATGAACACCATGTTCAAGCATAAGGGTGTCCATATGTGCACTTGGCACCAGGACACCCTAGGCTGCAGTTCAATGATCGACTGTGGTCGTGTCATCAGCGGCATAGGCGACTCCAGTGGGTTAAGTATCGAGGTCTTGTTCATGAGTGAGGGAAGTATGGAACGGGAGATCGACAAGCGGATCGTTGCAGCATTAGCAGTGATTTGGGTGCTGCATTGGTCTGTCATGGTGAAGAAGTAGCTGAGCCAACAAGCAAAGCTCTCGATTTATCAGTCAATCTATGTTCCTACCCTCACCTATGGTCATGAGCTGTGAGTAGTGACCAAAAGAATGAGGTCACAAATACAAGCGGCTGAAATTGGTTTCCTCTGCACTGTGGCTGGACTGGAAACAACCCAGCATGTTGTGTCTCTCCAAGTTTGAGCTTGTATGATCCTCGTGTGCCATGCCCCCTCATTAACCACGTTTGCTACCCTGATTGTGACCAGCCATTTTTGACAGTTTGATTTATCCTGTGTATTTAAGTCCATGTTTGAGTCCATATCGTCAGGTCTGTCATTGACGTTTGTACCATGTGGTCCTTGTAGTTCGTGCTTCCCCCATTAAGAAGTGTAGTGGTGATTGGGTTCAGTGGACAAGTAGTTGGTTTGACCTTAATTATAATAGTTTGCTCTTGTTCATTAATTAATTCAAACATATTAAGGGTGTGTAAAGGTTCCATTTGCATTGAAGTTAATTGTGAGCCATTTAAACATGTCTGAAGCCTAATGTTTGTAATTTTATTATTAAAGAAGTTCATAAAATGTTGAAATTCGGTAGCAGAGGTTTAAATTTAAAAAAAGGTAGCAAGGTTTATTTCTGTTGCAATCAATAAAGTTAGAATAATAGGCTGAACGTGCCCTATAAAGGGCATGCTTGTATTGTTGCAGACTGTCAGAACATGCCAACTTGAACACTTCTAAGCCTCTGGATTTCCATTTCCATTGGATTTCCATTGTTTGGAACAGCTTGTGCGATCATTAAACCATGGGGAGTGTCTGGTGGTTTTTACTACTCTATTTTTCAAATGAGCTGTTTCATCTACAATCTGACTAACCACCACTAACCACTGGCAAAAGTGGGACATGGAAGCTTGAGATACTTCTTTGACATCTGTACTACTATTCTACCCTGGTTGACAGATAGCGAATAAATTTGAGAGACCCAGTAGATTTGACTAAACTTGCTTTACTGAATCTTCTCAGTCATTTTTCTTTTTGTAAAACTGCAACACAGATGAAATACACACAATGTTACAATTGAAATAAAATATATGCAACAACACTGGTTCGTTAACACAGTAAACAGCAATAATGGTTTGCACATAAATATAACATACAACACAAAAGAGGCTTGACAATAGACTGAATTCACCATGGGAACTAAACTAGCCTCTTGCTAACGGTTAGCATTGCAATATGCACAGCATGGTTTCGTGGCTCAAAATAAATGTCTCAAATATCATCTTCAATATCACAGTAACACAAAACAACTAAAATAATCATTTGCATCCATACTCACTTCTGGTTCCGCTCTAAGGTTCAGACAATCAACTCTCTGTGGTGGAGCACTTGTAGCCTGTGCATGAACACTGAAGTTCCTGGTCATTAAAGCCGCAGTAACTCAAATTACCACCAGGGGGAAACAACCCTTCCCGTCACTGACAGGAGTCAGAACAACTACACATGAAGTTCATATTTATTTATTTCTATCGGTTCTCTTTCATTTTGGTGTTGAGTCCTAATAATCTCATCTGCCATATACAAAGTGGGTGGCTAAATCATGAAGGTGATTACAAAATGGTCCGAGAAGAACTTATTCAAAGGATAGTCAGATACATGATGAACATAAACTCTGTGAGTAATAATCAAGTCTAGTGTATGATTGTGAACATGAGTTGGTCCTCCTGGTTACGTGTTGGCGACAGTCAACAGAGTTTAGCAGGAAACTTTTGCTGAATGCATCAGTCTCTATATCCACATATATATTGAATTCTGCATGTATTACAATATTCTCTAAGTTAATAACTAAGTCCCCCGAATTCTGTCTGTAACTAAATGTAGGATCCTGAGGGTCTGTATATTATTAGAATAAAGATGGGTGGGTCAGACATCATGTGAATTAGCATTGCTTCAAATGTTGTAAAATCTTTGATAAACTTGGGTTCAATTTTTAAATCAAAAATAGCTCCCAGGCGGCCTCCATGCCCACAGCCACTTGGTTTCTGTATGAAACTAAAATCATCAGGTGAGGCTTCAACAAGAGGTATAGTGTCTGTGGGTCTGAGCCAGGTTTCAGTTAAACACACAGCTCTACACCAGTGTCAAGCACTATATCATTAGCAAGAAGTGATTCACTTCCTTAAGAGCGAACATTCAATAGTGCACATTTTATGGTGGGTTTATGTTGTGGCTCATTCAATCTTATTAATGGAACTGATATTAAGTTATTCGCACATGAGCCCCTAGTGCAGTGGTTCCCAAACTTTCTCTGCAGGGCCCCTCTTTTCTAGATAGGAATATTATTGAGCCCCCCCATTCAAGCTACACAGGTTCAGATTCAAACTTTATTGGAAATACAACTCTCTTTTCTATTTGAGCGAAACAAATGCAATTTCAAGATACAAATGGTGCAATTTCACCACTGTGGGAGAATCAAAAATAAAAGCGCAGCATAAGTTTAAAATTATGCAAATGCAGATTTAACAGTCCTGTTAATATTCATTGGCGTACACAAATTAAAGTGTTACGATTACCACATTTTTTTTGCCCTTATTGGCTGAAGAACGTGACGTTTGTATGACTTTGTATCCCAGGAAGTTCTGATGCGTTATCTGCTATTTCTCCTGAATATCACATAAAGCAGTGAGAACTAGTTTTCAGTTAATTTACCTGGCAAAATAAAGTTTAAATTAATTACATAAATGCTCTAACAGTACACGTAAGTTAGTGGTTTATTTATTGTTAGTTACTGTAATGTTGCGCTGCTTTATTTGTTTAATCGTCCAGTCTGTGAAGACATTATTTTAGGGGGGCACATGCGCATGAGGCTCCCATTGGTGCTCCCCCCGCAATACCTCTGCACCCCCCAGTATGGGAACCACTGCCCTAGTGGAATGTTTAGATCTAAGTATAAAAAAGGAATCTAACTTTTCTAAACAGTCACTAGATTTAGGGGCTGTCATGTGATGGAGCATCTGGTTCAATCTGAAGGGGGGAGAATTAACAGCCTTCGATTTAAGATCATAAGGATGAGGCCTGGGTGCTGCTCTCAGTCAAGCAGGTAATTTACTTGCCATGTTTAGGGATAATATAAATGACACTCTCCAGTTCGGATGAAGACCAGTCCGTTTATAAAAACCAGGCTGTTCCCAGAAAAGGTCCCAATTATCAATAAAGGCAATGTTTTGAGATGCACACCAAGTCTCTAACCAGTGTTTCAGGGAGAGTAGCCTACCATACCTGTCTTTTTCTGGGAGAGTGATATAAAATTATATTTGTGGTTTAGAAGGTCCTTTACTTTTGTTATATATAATGCAACTCATCCTAATTGCATGGTTCAAGTGTCAAAGGAGTAGAACACAACATCATAAAAGGGAACTTTTCCAAAGTGATATACATGCTCCCATTGGCAAAAACATAGTGCATTTACAATGACTATTCAGGTATGCTAGCATTATAAAATGGCAATATGAAGTGTGCAAATAATAAATGGCAAGATTAGGGTGCCTAAAAACTATGAATCCCTCTTTCATTTTCTCTTTCAGTTTCTAGTCAGTTTAAATTTTCCTCGCCGTGTGCAGATATGCCCACTTAATTGACAAATAATGGTTGGGGTGAAATTATTACATATTGGAGGTCAGAAAGGATGGCAAATGTGCCCTTTATTTGTTACTGAGCATCAACCCTGAGCATGTAATAACATTTTGACCTCAGAGAGAAGAAATATAAAACACTTGCTGTTTTCTGCGAATATGAAAAAACAACACAAGAAAACTGTGTGTTTCAACAATATAGATTGCTTCATTTATTTAGCTGGATGAAATCAGTAACCCTATGTTAGCCAGAGTACTGGTCGTGCACCTTCACTTGGTTACCTCAAAATATATTATATCTATGTTGTGCCCTGATTCTGAAGGCTTACATTACTAATAATGTGAGGTTTCTCATTGTTTTTCAAGCCTATTGGAGCTGAGGAGGGTTCTGTGCACTGGCTTTCACTTAGGAGTGCGGTTGCAAGCCAGTTGGGGAGATTTTTAATGTCAGTGGTGTTACTTTTTTATTGTGCTTGCCAGTACTATCATTGTGATTTCATATGCATCAAAACAAATTGTCTGTATAGTATTATGTTGCATACCATGTATATGTTCTGTAGTGTTAATTCTATCATCTTTCATGATGTTATTTACAAAGTGAAAAACTTTTAAAAATGTGTTTCAGATGTTTGGAAATCTTAGAACTTGTTATGGTGGGACATGGCAGGACAGGGGGCAGCATGGTGGTGCAGTGGTTAGCACTGTTGCCTCACACCTCTGGGACCTGGGTTCGAGTCCCTGCTTAGATTCCATGTGTGTGGAGTTTGCATCTTCTCCCTGTGCCGTCGTGGGGTTTCCTCCGCGTACTCCGGTTTCCCCCCACAGTCCAAAGACATGCTGAGGCTGATTGGAGTTGCTAAATTGCCCGTAGGTGTGCCTGTGTGTGTGTGAGTGTGCCCTGCGATGGGCTGGCCCCCTGTCCAGGGTTGTTCCCTGTCTCGTGCCCGTTGCTTCCGGGTAGGCTCCGGACCCCCTGTGACCCAGTAGGATAAGTGGGTATAGAAAATGGATGGATTACAGTGTCCATTGGAATTTGCCATGGTGTTGACCCATGCACCTGCATCTTAGCAGATATGTGACGGAAAGGTTTGGTTTTGCTGTTGGCAGCCTTTTTGGGCATAGCTGCACAGTTGCTGACATATAAATGACTAGAAACGTCATTCATTTCTCCACTTCTTCGGGAAGCATTTTGTCAATCCTGCAAGAAATAAAACACTTTTCACTTCATTGAACAACCATTCACTTTAAATGGATATGGAAATTTGGTTGGTAGAATTAAATAAAGTTATCATTTGGTGCATATTTCAGCTTCTGTAATAATGAAGAGCAGTTTTGGGGCAGGGTGTAGCTGTGTTGGTTAGGAGTCTCTGCCCATGATCAGGTGGTTGATGGTTCTGTGGTCAGCAGAGTGACAGTATCGCAGGGGCCTGCTCAAGGGATATTAACTGAAACTGCTGCCTGACCTCACTTACATGTTTGGACAAAACATCTGCAAAATAAATAAACATGAATAATTGAAATGGGTAAATTTCTATGTAAACATTTCAGTCATTTCAATAAGCTTGCATAATTTAATTATGGAGTCTCGACAGGTAGCATCGCATCCTGGCTATAAGGGAGAGGTAGCAATGGACAAAATGATGCTTCATGAACCATTCGCTGTATTTTCTGGCCCCACTAGATGGTGCTCTTTGTTCAAAAAAGGGAACAAAGCATACTCCAAAGTAAACCAAGAGGACCATCTAATGGGACAGAAAATACAGCAAATGGTTCATCAGACGCCATTTTGTCCATCACTAGATAGAGATTAGTACAAGCTCATGTCTGCTGGTGGGTGGCATGCTCTTCCTAGATGTTACAGCTGCTGATGCTCCCAAGACATGCAGCTCGTAAGCTTGCCAACAGTGTCCAAGCAAATGTGAACACAATGGGATGAGTCAAGATTCCATTTGCATGGTACTCTAGAACTGTACCCATGAACATCCAGGTACTGAAAAGTATAGTTTCTTTATATGTAGATTCATATAAATGCATGTTGGTTGGATCATATATTGCAGCTTATGGATGAGGTACTAGAGCAGGAATAGTGGCCAAGATCCTGCTGCTGCTAAACAGTGAGGTCATCCTGTAAACTCCCTGCTGTTTAGACACAGTTTTCTACCAAGAAGTGGAGGGCAGACAGACCAGTGTTACTCCCATTCATCTGCAGAATGTCACAATATTGGTGCATTAGTGTACGTAGTTCTAGATAGAGTAGGACGTGATGAGCGAAAAATCTGCCAGAAAAAGATACTTATCGCTAATTCCATTTCCTGGATTCAGCATGTTTGTATCCAACCCAGTAAACAAAGTTTAGGAAATATGAATGCATAGATGCATCCATCTTCCTTAATCACTTATCCAGTGCAGAAATGCAGCGAGCTGGTAACCTGTCCTAGGAAGCACAGGTCACCAGGCAGGGCACAGCCTAGAGAGGAATATGAATGTATGTTAAATGGAGTTTAATCACTCTATGCACTCAGATCTGCATTCACTTTATCACTGGATACTGGCCAGTCTCTGTCAGAGCCCCTGTTTCAGTCAGTGCATGCCATGCACTGTTTTTCCTGGGAAGCGACTGACCGTCGAGCATCTGCAATCAGAGAAGCTGGGGTCGGGCTGCTTCGGGGAAATGGGGCCGCCATCTTCGCTTCAGCTCGATAGCACACAGTGGCACGTCAACTTCCTGGTTTTGCTGAAAACAAAAATGCACACAGACGCCAAGCGAGCTCCTGCCTCCGGGCTTCCTGTCACAGAGCGGAGAGGCACCATCTGCAGGTAGCCCTCAGCAATGTTGTTGACATCCTCTCTGTCACTGGCTTTTATCCAGTCTACCAGGGCCGTGAAGGAAATGCCTGAATAGGCCACACCAGAGGAGTCCTGCCCCTTGCAGTATAAAGCCTGATCTTCATTCTTTGATTAATCAGATATGACATCTGTTATTAGGTTTGAACCACTGCGGTCAGTAGGTAATATCTTACTCACAGCTACTACAACCTAATTACTGGGAAACATAAACAACCAAACAATACACAGCCATTTACAGAGGACGCCCATCTGAAAAATTACACGTTATAGTGTGACAACAGCAAATACTCCCATACCCTCTACAGTTCAGCCATAAAACTTGAATTATCTGCTATTTCTCTTCCCAGAAAATAATAGGCAAACACACACAAACTTTTCTGGAATTGATTTTGTTTCATCTAACAAAACAGCCAGATAAAAACCCAGTCACTAGCAAACGCATAAAGTTGCACTTCACTGTTATAGTTTTCTGAGTAATGAGGCTTTCCCATACAGCATGTCTGCTTACAACGGTTCAGTGTTACTAGCAGCCTACTTGACTGAGGTATGAAAACACTGAAATATTTTTTAAAAGAATGCATAGCTGGTATGATGAGCATTCATTCCCTAAAATGCATTTCACTGCATTGCTGCTTCACTTTTGTATAGTCGACCTTCTTCTGCTTTTCCGAATTAGACCTTGTTTCAACCACATCTCCTTCACCACAACCACTTCTGTCTGAAGTTGCTTCTCTCCTTAACCCTCACGCTTGTTATCTCACGGCTGGGGTTTAGACAGCCCCCCTTTTTCATTCTGCTAGTCCATTCGCTCCCACTGTTTCTATGGCAACTGCAAACATCACTCTCAGCTTTAGGTTTCTCAGTCTGTTTTTGTTTACATGTCAGTCGTGAAGACAAATAACTTGGGCAAGGTCCTAACGTGGGAGCCTTGATAGTACAGGGTCAGATTTAAAGGTATTCGAGTAGAAATTAAACTTATATTCACACTGCCAAATTTGCAGTGAAACTATTTTCACACAAATTAAGGCTCACAGCTAAAATCTTGATGTATAATGAGGGACACAGAGAATGTAGGTTTAGTTTAGCTGGCTGCTATACAAACTTCTTAATTGAATAAAGCTTTGCCGTAACCCTTGCATGGCAGTGTGTCAAAGTCTCCTGTCCATTTTGAATTTAAGCTGTAAAGTTCATTAGCTTCATTAAACTCCTTCGGCTGCCCTGGTTGGCTGAATTGTTGGCAGCGACTTCATTGAGAGCTAATCACAAAACGTTAAATACACAAGAATTACTGAATGAGGATTGTGTTACCCGATTTTCACTGTATCTGATGCATGCTAATTAAAAGTGCGAGTCGGAAAGTTTCTTTGGCCCCTGAAAGTGTCCTTCCGCCATGGCCTGCTACAGCCACCAGAGGTGCCATAGTGCACCCACAAACATAACACGCTCCTTCATGAAAGTACGGTATAAAACCTTAGAGGTAGCATGGTTACATGAAGCGGCTGATGAGACCAAATCTATACAAAACGTCTTTCATTACCGGGGACGAGGCACTAATGACATTAAATCTGTTTTATACATCTGCAGACTGAATAACTCTCAGCAGTAGTTATTTTGTTTAAAGAAGATATACTAAAAAGAACAACACTCTCTTTACACAGGAGGCTTCCACACCTCTAGAGAAGCGAGTCGGAGTCTCTTTTGCGTATATGTCCATGTTCCACTTTGGCTTCTTCCCACCGTCCTGTATTTTGAGGAAATTATTGTCTTATATTAACTGTTGGTGCGCATATTCCTTGCGAGAGATTGGCAGGACGCCCCCCTGTATCGTGTTCCTTATACAGAGACCGGGCTGACCGTGACCCTGTACTGCTTTATTAAGAAGATGAGTGCTTCGTAGCTGCGGCAAATAAACGGTACTTTCCTTAGTGAGATGTTATATGACATTAGTGGCAGCAGATGGCAGCATTATCACGTAAATCTTTTTTTAAACGTTCCGAAATGGTATAATTTCAGTGTCATGTTGGACAAGCATACTGCTTTTATTGATATTCACAAACAAGTCCCATCTGTTGGATACAACATTCCGGAAAAAGAAAGAAAAAACTAATTTTCCAGTTCCTTCTTTCCAAACTGCCGTGACATTGACAGTGAGCCATCTATAGTGTCTGTGAAGGAAACTCGCGAGAAGAATCTTTAGTCTTTTGTATCTTCAGACCGGTTTGCAAGATGCAGCGCATCAGTGAGTTTAATGAACATGAAGGTGCATTCTGCCCCATGCAGCCCATTTTACAGACTATGATATTAGCCCTGTGTACGAAGCATACCTGGTGTCGAAGGCTGGCTGGCTCAAGATACTTAAGAGTATATTTGTTTTCATACGCACTCAAAACACGGTACCTTAAAGCACATTAGGTTAGAGGGTTGTGAATCCTCTTCTTGGTGCTCCGCGTTGCGAAATATCATACCTTACAACAGAGTTTCGACGCTCGAATTTGTATTGACATTAAGTATTCACGGGCAAAACGTGTATTGCTTCATATTAATATATATTTATTTGACTCAAACTGCTGCAGTAATTGAGTTTTTACTGACGTTATATTCGCAATTCTTACCCTGATTAAAACGGCAGTATGACTTCGTGTATTCGACTTCACAGAAATGCGCGTCTTTAAAGGCGACATGTAAAAGGTATTTAAATACAGATATGATATTAATTGTCTGCTCCCTCACTGCTGGCAGTATCATCATGAAACTCTGCAAAGTGCGCAATAGGTGCAGTTGGATTTGCAATGATCGGCTTCATACAACCATGACGAAATCTAAGGTTTTACGAGGCACTTCCAGTTGGTATATGCAGAGTTGGGCTGCGGGTTGTTATTGGTTGTCTTATTGGGAGAGTCGCCACTGGCTATTACTTTACAGTTCATTTTACTGTTATGTGCAGTATTTCGGTTTTTTCGCGAATAGTAAACGGGTGCTAGATGTCAAGAAACACAAAATTCCTAAACTGCGTGATATTTTCTTATATGTGAAATACATATTTTGCTTCTGAAAGCCATATTATAATTTGATTATAAAGTCTCTATTCATACGGTCTCTTATTTGGCCAATATAGTAGGCTAACAGTATGTATTCGGGTGTATTGGTTTTATTTTTAACTTTTTTGGTCTGCCAGTCGTTACCTTTTCGAGACGTGTACACAAACCACTGGGCTTTGCGGATTTCAGGTGGACGTGAAGAAGCAGATAAACTTGCCTCCAAATATGGATATAACAATTTGGGTCAGGTAAGACAATTCATTTATCTAGAAGTTTAACTTTTTGGCAGCGACAACCGAGACTGTCAGCTTTAACGCAAATCATATCACCAAGTGTTCAGACAGTCCAAAAATTATTTGCGAGAAGAGATACTGGTTCAGGTTTCAATGTCTCGTTTTTGTAAGCGCAGCAAAAGAGTGTTTTCTGAGCGATTTATTGTTACAGAGATACAATACTTGTTATAATTAAGAAGAAAACCAGAAAAAAACGTACAAAAATATTATGTTGTTTTGATGTAGGACTTTGTTCATCGACAATGTCTATTTTTTAAATTAATTATTAGTACCTTCTAACCTTAAAAGTTTGCTCATTACGTAACCGGTCTCAGGCACACGTGCGCGTGTGTATTTCTGTTAGAAAGGCGGCGATTGTGCAGTGCATGCGGGCATGTATGTGTAACCTTAAAATATTAATTTCGAATGGTTCAGGAGTTTTTTTGGGGGAGGGGGCGTACTCAATCTTCATGCATTAGATTGATCCTTCTAGTAATTTTTTTACACCAAAACAAGTTAGATATTTCGGTTATATATAGATTCTCTGCACGACCATTCGGTGTTGGTGCGTCTACTGTATGACGTTGCTGCAGGGCGCCGGATAAATGGGCTGACCCTGCAATCGGACCCAAAACTACGTCTCACCTATACGTGTGTGTAGCCTATGTGTATGTGTGCCTCAAAGGACACCAACATGGGATATGGGAAGAGAAGCATTCCAATGGAACTATACGCCTACTTGTGCTAATGACAAATAATGGATCATATTAATTATTGAATTATACTTGAATTTCATGGAAACACATCACTTCATATTATCATTGTCAATAACTGCACAAGATAACATCAAATTTGTATTAAAGCAAACAGTCAAAATTAGGAAATATGAAAGTGATGGGAGATACATTTATACAATGGTGAAGGAGTCCGGAGTTCGTTTATTTCTGAATGGGTATGATTAGGCCAGAATAACAGCAGTAGCTGCTGTTATTCCGAATACCATCGCTACAAGACGGTCGATCTCAGAGTGACAAAAATTTTCAGAAACTTTGGATTAAAGTTAAACTAAATTAAAATAGACCTAATGCTTGGTTCACAAAAAAACACAAACGATAAATAAATCGCATAATTGAAAGTTTTTTTCTGACAGTTTACACGTAGAGAACCCCTTCCCTCCGTTAAAATGGTTTAGTCTGAACTCCCGCTCCGGGATGCGTTTCCCAAACGCATATGTGCTAACGGAAAGTAACGTAAGCTCAATTGTCAAAACCTGAAGATCATTTAGTTTATAAACATTGCTGCAGAAAGTACTATTTATCGCTAAGAAGAGATTCAATAAATCCCCTGTATTTAGTTCTATGGGTCTGCAGGAGAAGATCTCCTAGTCGCTGTTTTATGTGGGTTGTGTTTCTTTCCGGAAAGTTAGGATGTCTTTGTGAGATGAGACAGGTTGCAGGAGAGTGACAGGGGCATCATAGTGGACCCTGAGCTAAGGTCATTGTTCCACAGTGCATGGCCTAGCATTCTTAGCGGAATCACGCGATTTGTAGATAAATGTAATAATTCCCGCAAAATCAGCGCAGATGATGCGGGACAGTACCGCACTTAATATTACAGAAGATGAATATCGTTGTATATATTGTAACTGGAACACCAATAGCTGACGAATAAAAACAACTAACTGTATATAGCGCGACAACAAAATCGCCCAAATAATACAATGTGACGTCACACCTCTGACCCGGTATATAAAGTAAGCGTAGTACAATAGAAATGATCCCAGCAATCCTGTACTGAGGTTAGGCCCGCCCACCTTATTAACATACAGAGACAGAAATAAATAAATGTAGAAATACAGAAATGTAGAAACAGATAAAACACCCTGACCAATACAGTGTCTAGATGTTACATTCCTTCCACAAAACCAGAAGATTGAATCAGGAGGAGACGACACTGAGATGCCACCACAAGTCCTGCAGGTATTTTTGTCAGACATTCTTGGGGTTTTAGACCTTTGCAGTAAAAGGTTTTGTGGCCTGATGTAATGAGGTGTTTTTTTTGGTGTCAATGAAAAACACATCTGGCAAAAATAGCATGTCACACAGATCGCGAACCCTGCTGTAAACGTTCTTTTCTGGGAGCGTGTCTCTGCATCAGACACTGGAGCACTTGTGAGGATAGATGGGAATCTGGGTGGTGTCAAATGAAGGTTGATTCTTCAAGAGAACCTGCAGTTGTTTGCCAGAATACTGAAACTGTGGGGGAAAAGCTAACCTTTGCACACAGTGACCGAAAGAAGTGCCTAAAGAACAGGTAAACATTCCGGAGCAGCCTGGGCAAAACCCTGACCTCAGTAGGATTTCAGTGATCTCACCAACATGTGATGATGCCTAAATGGCGTCTTAAAGAGGAATGGGAAAAACGCCCAAATCTAATGCACCGTGCAGTTGGACACCTACCCAAAGTTCAAGAAAAAGCTGTTTCTGCCAAGTAATTCAGGGGTGTGAACACTTACCTAAGATAGTATTTTCCAATTTGCTCTTTGGAGACCCCCAGACATTTACTGGGAGCTAGGAGGGAGCAAAAACATGGACCATCTGTGGCTCCCTGAGGACTGGGGTGGGAAACAATGTTCTAGGGAGCTTAGCTGTATGTTAAACTGTGCGAATAAGGGCAGAAAATAATACAGTGTAGCACTGGCGCGATTTGTATATCCCAGCATGCTTGTGGGCAATTGTAAATAGCCCCTATCTGTGCGCTGTAAATAGCCCTTGTTGTACTGTTGTTGTTAATAGTTGTCTTTCCTGATTGTGGTATGAATGTTTGCCCGTGACTTTTGGGGACCTTGTCCGATCTTTGTCATAGTCCTGTTAAAGACTGTAATAAAAGAGTGTGTTCTTCTTGGCAAGCAAGTGTCCTTGTTCTTTGCTGCTCTCGCGATGCCTCAATCTGCCCAGTGCTACAATGTATTTTTGTCTTGAAGATGTCAATTTGAAAGAGGTTTATAGAGTTTACAGTGCATATAAAAACAACAAAACCTACATATTTCAATGCAGACACGTTTTTTTTAGGCAAATTCTTGACCAGAGTGCATTGATTGACTTGTTGCTTTTAAGAGGGAAAGTCAATTTAAACACTTTTACCTCACTCACAGAGGTAATTGGATCTCTTATTGTTACCTGTGTGCATTTCTGCTTATGTTTCAGATAGGAGCCTTGAAGGACTATTATCATTTTCACCACAGCAAGGTCGTCAGAAGGTCAGCCTTCACTGCAAGGGGCGATCACACCTTTATCCGCATGGACCCCAAGGTGAGTCCAGCTGGTCCTCAGCCCTGGGCTGCCTGTGAGTGCTATTGCTGCAGTAAAGAGCCTTTAAAGAATGCAGAGCAAAAAGCTCAGTAGTACAGCTTATTCATGTGTGCTGAGCTCATGTGAAGGTAAAATCTCTATCCTCTCTGCATGGGGGTGAGGCGCGGGGAGGGGGTGTGGTTTTGTCAGTTGTTTTGTTTGATAGGGTATTGAAAGATTTCCATGCCAAACCACCCAGGTCTGATGCCTTAAATCTCACCTTTGCTCATGTTCACGCTGTACCACATGGTTTTCCGCTGGGTAATTCCTTTCGGAATTTGTGCAGTTAGGGTAACTGCTGTCTCTAAGTCGGCTGACTGGCCTTCTCCATGCTCTTCCCCTGCCGCCTGTCCTCTGCCACCTCCTACCAGCTCCATGCCCCCGTTACACTGCTCAGGTTAAGCAACTGGAAGACAGACTTTTATAGATAGAGGATTTTTATTCAAAAATGCATTTAATAATTGTGTATTTTACTGCAAGTGGAAAACATCAGAGTATATGTTAAACTCAGCTTACGTATGAGTATGGTTTTCTGTAACACTAAACAATTGTTACTGTTGGCCTGTAGTGAATATTCCCGCTGCAGTGGGCACTGTACGTCTCTTTGCAGGTCAACTGGATTGAGCAACAGGTGATTAAGAAGCGAGTGAAGAGGAATGCTGCGAGCGATCAAGACTATTTCACCTTTAATGATCCTAAGTGGTCCAACATGTGGTACATTGTAAGTACAGGTAGCTGAGCAGCCTTAGCTTCTTGATTTAGGATCCAAAGCCCTCTTTGGTAACAGTTCAGTTAATTTAGGGTTAATTTACTTAACCACTGCACCAGGTGCCAAATTTTTGGTACCAAAGTCAATGGTACCTCTTGTGATCATTTTCCACTGGTTTGAAAAACTGGTACCAGCACAAAATGAAATCATCACAGTGTGAGGCATGGTGTTTTGTACCAAACTGGCTAAACTGGCAGTAGTATATTATATGACTGGGCAATGTGCAATGTTAATATCAACATTGCCTGTTATACACATGCAGTTCTCCCTTTGCAAGGATTGTCATAGCTGGGTTGAGGTCCTTCATATTGAAACATACCTTCATATTGAAACATACCTTCATATTGAAACATACCTTCATATTGAAACATACCTTCATATTGAAACATACCTTC
>JAODUD010000019.1:15626711-15647652 GCA_026784285.1 Stomatorhinus walkeri | reverse complement strand
TGAGTGAAAAATCGATTACAAAATTCCACCCAGACAGACAGACAAACAGACAAGTGAAGTGTATATAAGGGTGGTAATAAAAAGAATGTACGTTTAAATCTCATATTAAGTTCACTATGGTCGAATGGAGATGAGGAAGGCACTGTGTTAGTAGCAGGTGGTTGCAGGCAGTGCTGGATGTGAATTAGCGACAGGGGAGCAGTATTGAGAAACTCACAGAGCCCATTCACCACCACTGTGACTAGATTTATAGGTTAATATTTTCAGAATGGGACAATATTCTATAAAGGAAAGACTGGCAGTTTGTTCTACTGTAGGGACTGTGTGACAGGTCACCACAACTGCTAATTTTCGGCAAGGGCCTGGTTCCTGAAAATGTTATTACAGACATGATTGTCTTTTTTAGCAGGGCTCAGAGCAGTGGATCCTTCATACTTCCAACTGTTTGCAAACAGAAAACAAAACTCTTTAAATGTCATTTGGGGGGAAACGATCTATATTTGCATATTTCAGTGAATCAGAGAGTGTGAAAGGGCCGGTTTGGCATTCCACAGATCCTAAACATGACCTGTCCCTCTGAATGCGTCCAAACCTGCAGGCAACAAGACTGGTCCAAAGATGGCTTCAGGAACTGGGAGTTCATGACAGTCCACTGCTGGGGGGAGAAGGCAGAGGGTCTGTGGACACTGGAAGTCAGAAACTCACCTTCACAGCAGCGTACCACAAAGAGTCTGGGTAAAGGAGCCTGCTCTGACTGCAAGAAGATGTGACATAGTTTCCAGTATTATTACCAAATACGTCTGAGTACATGCAGATGGTCATCGGTGACCTCATGAGCAGAACCACATAAAATCATGGCATAATTAAATTTACCTCTGATTTTGTGAATTATCTACAGTGCTTGTTCATGTTATGTTGTTTCCTATGAAGGCTTGAGAACAGTGGATTGTACATTTTTAATTCTTTGACAGGATATATAGACATTCAAATTGTGGCTAACTGTTGGAGAAGTTTCATTTGAAGGAAACCTGACCTCCTTTCCTCCTGCCAGGTAAACTGATGGAATGGACACTGATCCTTTTTGGAACCTCAGAGCACCCTTACCGCTCCGTATCCTCACTCCAAGCCATACCGGAGACACCCATCCCAGAGCAGCAGGGGGGGAACGAAGGGGAGGATGAGTATGACGGTAACCGTCGAGGCTAAGAAAATGATGAGCGACACCTTCCCGGAACCGGAGCCTACTGACCTGTGTGCGGCCTGCCCTAGGGCCCCGCTGACCTGTGTGCGGCCTGCCCTAGGGCCCCGCTGACCTGTGTGCGGCCTGCCCTCTGGCCCCGCTGACCTGTGTGCGGCCTGCCCTAGGGCCCCGCTGACCTGTGTGCGGCCTGCCCTAGGGCCCCGCTGACCTGTGTGTGGCCTGCCCTCTGGCCCCGCTGACCTGTGTGTGGCCTGCCCTAGGGCCCCGCTGATCTGTCTGTGGCCTGCCCTAGGGCCCCGCTGATCTGTCTGTGGCCTGCCCTAGGGCCCTGCCACCCGGAGTGTGGGGAGAGCGGCTGCGACGGGCCCTCCATCAACCACTGCCTCAACTGTGTGCATTTCAGCCTGGGCAGCCTGCGGACAGGCAGGTAAAGGAAAAGCTGAGTGTAATGCGAATGTATCCCTCACGTAGTCCCTGCCTCACACACACAACAAGCTGTTCCTGCGTCACACACACACTAAATGCAGTCCCTGCATTTCACACACACTACAGGCAGTCCCTGCATCTCACACACACTACAGGCAGTCCCTGCCTCACACACACACTACAGGCAGTCCCTGCATCACACACACATTACAGGCTGTCCCTGCCTCACACACGCACTACAGGCAGTCCCTACCTCACACACACTACAGGCTGTTCCTGCATCTCACACACACACACTACAGGCTGTTCCTGCGTCTCACACACACACTACAGGCAGTCCCTGCCTCACACACACACTACAGGCAGTCCCTACCTCACACACACTACAGGCTGTTCCTGCGTCTCACACACACACTACAGGCTGTTCCTGCGTCTCACACACACACTACAGGCTGTTCCTGCATCTCACACACACACTACAGGCAGTCCCTATCTCACACACACTACAGGCTGTTCCTTCGTCTCACACACACACTACAGGCTGTTCCTGCGTCTCACACACACACTACAGGCAGTCCCTACCTCACACACACTACAGGCTGTTTCTGCGTCTCACACACACACACACCTACCTGTTATTATAGGTATGTACTGCATTACTTTAGTTCCTTGTATTCATATATTTCTGGGGACCTTCCATTAATTCCTATGGGAAAAACTCTAATCCCAACTATGACCCCCTTTTTATAAAACTGAGGTTATCCAAGTGGGGACCTCAAAAGATGTCCCCAAAAGCAGGGAAATTTCAGGTTTTACTAGACTTTGGGGACATTTTGGGGACAAATGTGATATATGCAAACCCCCCCCCCCCCCCACACACACACACACACACATACTGTACATACAGCTTAATGATGTAACCTGTAATCTGTTACGTTCATATGGCTGAAGCCCTCTGCTGCACCTGGGATAATGCAGGGAGACTCCTTCGGTCTCATATGTGAGTAACAGGCCCAGGTTCTGCTACCACACGCATGTGGGGGTGCATTGCTCTGTCAGACTGCGCCACCGTCAGAGCGGCACCTGCTTCCCGTATTGCAGGACGTGTGTCACCCATTGTCCCGTGGGCTTCTATGAGGACAAAGCGGCTCGGAGATGCAGACGTTGCAGGCATGGCTGTGAGCGGTGCCAGGGTGGTGCGCCTGACCACTGTCACTCCTGCCGCAAAGGACTCTACCTGCAGCCCGAGAGCCACACCTGCGTGCTCAGCTGTCCCCTTGGTCATTACGTGAACGACGGTTAGTGGACCTCGCTGCCTTCTGGAAGCTGGGGTGCTAAGGAGGTCTATTATATTGCACTGGTCTCCATTATGATTGGATCTGTTGTGGTAGTGACAGACTCATTTGTGATACATTGCATTGTGTTGGTGACAGTCCCTTTGTGACAGATTCCATTATGTTAGTGACAGACTCCATTATGACAGATTCTGTTCTGACAGATTCCGTTGTTATAGATTCCATTGTGATAGTGACAGACTCCATTATGAGAAATTCCATTTTGATAGTGATAGAATCCATGGTGATTGATTCCATTGTAGTAGTACCAGATTCCATTAAGATAGATTCCATTGTGACAGTAGCAGACTCTTAATAACACATGTACCATGATAGCTCACAGCTTGCTCTCTATACATGTGTGTGTGGCTTTTGAGTTCAAACCGTGGTGTCCCTGACTCTCTGTCACCAGTCCACAGGCAGTGTGAAAGATGCCACAATAACTGCAGGACGTGTTGGCATGACTTTGACACGTGTACAAGCTGCATAAAGGGCTACAGGTAATTGGTAACGAAAACGAGGGAAGAATCCTTAATAATACGCTATGCTGGCTTTGATTTTAAACCCAATTCATTCAGTTAACACAGAGGTAAAATATATCCAAAATCTGTGTGAATGTTGGTCTTTTGTAGTTTGTTCATTAATTACTGACATAAACACTGATTTATTATTATGTAATTTCGGTGTTTTCAGGCTGTCACGTACCACCTGTGTGCTTGAGTGTGCTGATGGGACATTCTTAAACCCAGAGAATAAATGTAATTCTTGCCACCAGTCCTGTTCCACCTGCAAAGGTAAATACTCCTGTATTTCAGAGCACATTAGTCTCCCGCACTTTTCCACAAACCTGAAGACAGATACTCCGTGTCTTTATGACTTTTAATGGATCATTAATGCATGAGTTCACGCGTGGCTGAGTAACAGGAGGGGCGTAAGTGTTCTTGATGAGTGTTAGCAGTAATGTGTTAATTGAGTGGGTTGGGAACATGTTAATCAAGTAGGGCAAAGTTAGGGCAGGTTGAGTAGGAGTAAGAGCATGTTAATTATGAGGGGAAGTAAAGAACAGACCAACCCAGTGTATACAGTGCTGGAGTATTTCAAAATCCAGCTATGAAGATGGATAATGGCAGTAAGGGATGTGTTTGCCCAGTTCAAGCTCTTGGCTTCTTCCTCAGGACCAGGAAAAGAAGATTGTATTCTGTGCGCCCCAGGCTTCCTGAAGGAGGAGTCGCTGTGCGTGTCCTCGTGCAGCCAAGGCTACTACACTCAGAGCACCGCTACAGGTTCAGCGATGTGCAAAAAGTGAGCATCTGTAACTCAACAGTCCCTAGATCGAGTACAAAGAGCAGAAATGATAATTGTAGCCAGTGATAATGGTAGTTATAGGTGCTGTTCTAATGGCAGTGATGGGAGTAAATGTGAGTGGGATTCCCTGATTCACAAGATTCTATTTCATATTAGTTACATTGTTTCCATTTCAGTTGAAGCAAGAGGTGGTAGTAAACAGCAGCTCCACCCATCCTGCAGTTCATTGTTTATTATAAGCTGTAAGTTATGAACAATAGCGATGACAGTGAGATTTAATGAGATTTTGTGATTTCTGCTCAAGCCTGAGCCCAAAGGCGGTTTAAAGAGAACTGTTTTCCAGTTGCACCTGTACACAGCACAGTGCGCCGGGACCACAGCTGAAAACCACATCTGGAAAATCAGTAGAGATAGACCTGCTGTTATTTACCCACAGAGCACGTGTGCCAGTGGATGCCAGCTTTGAGATGTAGCTCAGAGTGGCTGAGGGTCCCTCTAGAATCCTGTGCTGTCACTGATCAGCTGTCTTCTTCAGTCTTCACTCTGCTTCCCTCACTGTCTTCTGTTTGCTTTTCTAGATTCATTGTTTCTCCATTTTTGTCTGCTCTTCTTCCATTTTCCATTTTCATTATTTTCTTATAAATCTGGGCTATTGTAGCAGAAAGGACTCGTCTGAATCTCTCACCTGCACTGCGTGCATTGCATAATTTAGGGGTGCCCTGATGCACAGTACATTGCTCTGAATAAGTCCTAGGTTTCATTTTTCCAAAAGTGTTTAATTTTTTATTAACAATAATAATATAAATTATGATATTCCCAGAACACGTACTACAGCAGTGAGGTTTGTGCCCTTTTCACTATGTTTTACAAATTCAGAGGCAGCTCACAGGGTCGCCAGCTTTGGTCAGCTGGCTGGCGTGAGATTTTCACTTCGAGACAAGTCTGCACTCACATACACACACATTTACACTCATCAAAAGCATCAATCATGTTCAGTGTGTCTGCAGACACAAATTTGGAGTGCATTCGTCTGCAGAGGCGCACAATCATGTCAAACACGTCAAAAACGTTTGAGCGGACACGTCCGCTAGTACCTGTATGGAGTAGTGTGAACCATTCCTGCCATTTGTGAAAGCCTTGTGATACAGAGATGGAGAATGTTTGCCAGAGATTTGTAGAATATGAAAATTTTGAACTTCAGAAGGCACTTGACGATGAGCACTGTATTGGTGATGATCTGTAACCTATTTCATGTTGAGACAATTTGCATCAAAATTGAAGCAGCGTCACTTAGTCTTGATGATCTTATGAGACTGATTATATTGAGACAAGCCATACAAAGTTTGGCTTTTAATAAAAATTTTTTGGAGAGGTGGGAGATTGTAGGGAGGTCAGAGACTGTAGAGGTTGGGGAGTGTGGAAGGTGAAGGGATTAGATGGGGGAGGGGTGATGAGGCCATCCCGGGAATAAATTTTTGTCGTTCCGAGACCATCTAGTTTATAGCTGTTCATACACTGCTCTTCCATTTTGTGGTATAAATTTTTTTAACAAACTTGGATTGCATGTGTCATGCAGTAATCCAGAGAAGTATGAGCAGAGAAGGCAAATCAGGGAATACGGGGTGTAATCATAGATAAGGCGAGCAAAAGATGGACAATACAATGACCGGACTGGGGAAACAAACTGAAACGCAGACTAAATACAGAGGACTAATGACAACAACCAGAAACTGCTGATCACATAGGGATTCCACATGAGGTTGATGAGAGGGGCGTGGCACATGGAAGGAGCGGATGATCAGGGCAGGGCAAGACCATCCCAAAAAATCAACAACATCAACAGGGCACAGGGAACAGCACTGACACACAGAACTGGCACAAGGAGGACAACTCAAACAATGAGCTAAAAACCACAGGGAAGGCGAACAAAGACACCAAAGACGGAAACAGAGGACCGGGGAACACTAAAGGGGACAATGGAGGAACCACACCAGGGAATGAAGGCACTGAGGGATGAAGGGGAAACACAGGAGGCACAAAGAGACCAGAAGGTACGGAAGGAGAAGAGGGAAACACAGAGGACACATGGGGACTAGAAAGGAACAATGGTGGAGCAGGACAGGGAATAAACACAGGCGGTACAAAGGAATTAGGTGGGAACAATGGTGGAGCAGGACGGGGAGTGAACACAGGGGGCAAGGAAGCCAAGGGCAAGGGATAATGTGGAGCTGAAGGAACCCACGGCGGGTTTAAGATGAGGGCAGCCAGAGCAGCAGGTGACCAGAACAGAGGCT
This sequence comes from Stomatorhinus walkeri, assembly GCA_026784285.1. Lineage (NCBI taxonomy): Eukaryota > Metazoa > Chordata > Actinopteri > Osteoglossiformes > Mormyridae > Stomatorhinus > Stomatorhinus walkeri. The sequence goes on along the minus strand of JAODUD010000019.1, from coordinate 15,641,092 downwards.
GAAGGGGACGCCAAAGGTGGAGAGGAAGCAGGTAAAGGGGCTGGTCGAAATGGCAAGGAGAGAGCCAAAGGAGACTGTGGCAGGAGAAGGAAACCGTAGCCATGGCAGGCAGATGGCTGAGGTGCTGGCGACCTATGAGTTGCAGGCGGGAGACCCACAGGCGATCAACGAAGTGCTGGAGACAGGACTGGTGCCAGCTGATGAGGCGATATTGGTGAAGCAGAAGGCGACTGCCGACATGAAGCCTGGGGGTCCACAGCTGACTGCTGATCAGGAGCCAGAGGGCCTGCTGGTGACTGTTGAGTCAACGCCTGGCGACAGAGAGGTAGGGCGTCGACCCCGACGCTGTTGTCCTCTCCCTCTCCGGGAGACCGAAAGACGGGGCCCTGGCTAGAATTTGCCATGATGAGGTAGCAGTCGTGGTGACCCACCAGAGGGGTGCAATGGGACAGTGAGGGTTATCCCCAAGGCATCCCACTCAAGCTTCTATGCCAGCTCCATCAAGGAGGAAGGAGCGGTGGAGAGACCATCAGGAACGGGAACTACTGGGGGCAGCTTGTTTTCCACCATGGGAACCACTGGGGGTAGCGCATCAACTGCCGGGACTGGCGCTGCTGGATGTGGCGAGCCAGCTGCTGGAACTGGAGCTGTTGGGGGCAATGTGCCGGCCGCCCGGAACTGAGGCCTCACCTGGCACCGCTTTGGTCGCCGGGTCTGGAGCCTTGCAGGGGGGCACCTCGTCAGCCACTGGGACCAGAACCTCAAAGGGGAGTACGTCAGCCGGCAGGACTAGGTTCTCAGGCGTGGGCATCACGGGGACAAGGAACCTTAGAAGCGGGCAACACAAGAACTGGCTCCCCGCAGGGTGGCACATCAGCCACCGGGACTGGAGCCTTGGTAGTGGGCACCACGGGAACTGGCTCCTTGGGTGCCAGAGGAGGAACCATGGGCGCAGGGGCCTCGGGTGCCAGAGCAGTAACCAGTGGTGCAGGGACCTCAGGTGCCGGAGCAGGAACCACGGGTGACGGAACAGGAACCTCAGGAGCGGGGACCTCAGGCACCGGAGCAGGAACCTCGGGGGCAAGAGCAGGGACCTTGAGAACCAGAGGTTCAGGAGGTGGTGCAGGAGCCAATCAGGCCAGAAACCTTGGGCTGTGGCGCATCGGGAACCACGGGCGATGCAGGAAACTCTGGGGGCATAGCCGGAATGGGCAGTGCAGGAACCTCGGGGGCGCAGCCAGAACGGACGGTGCAGGAACCTCCGGGGGCGCAGCTGGAACAGGCAAGTCTGGAGTCACGGAGGGCAGTGCAGGGGCTGCTGGGTCTGGGTTAACAGGCACAGGAACCATGGGAGCCTGAGCATGAACTGGAACCACTGGGGGCAAAGCAGGAACTAGAGCCATGGAGAATGAAGCAGGGACTGGAACCACAAAGGACGAAGCTTTAGCCGGCGAAACAGGAACCCCAGAAAGCGTGCATGCAGGAACCTCAGGGAGCACTGCAGGACTGATGGAACCACCGGCACAAGAACCACTGGGGGCACTATAGGCACCGCTGGCACAGGAACCATGGAACCACTGGAACTGGCGCTGTAGGCACAGGAACCACAGGGGACTGAGCAGGAGGTACAGGAACCATGGGGGACTGAGCAGGAGGGATAGGAACCTAAGTGGGTGAAGCAGGAACCTTGGGGGTGCTGCGGGCACCTCAGGCGCAGCGGTATTTCCTGCGGAGGATGCTTGCTCCTTCCTCCGAAAGCAGAGCAGCTGCATCAGCATGTCCTCTGCTCTCTACAGCTGTCCCAGCCGGGAAGCTGGGGATATATTGGCAAACTCCCCTCGAAGCTGGTCTAGTAGCAAGGCAGCCTCAGCAGAGTTCTGCTCCCACAAATTGTCTTTCGTCCGGCAGTAAAATCCATGAAGGTCGAAGAATCGCCAGGCCAGGGTCTCAGATGCAGATGGCAGTGAAGCTGCAAGCAGACTATCCTGAAACACAGGCGAAGCAGCAGCTGCACAAACTTTGGGCCCCGACTGAAGGAGGACAGCGGCAATGGAGACGTCAGGTGTGCGCGGCGAAGAGGCAGATCGTGGAAGGGCTTCTGACACAACCCCCCCAATTGCGATCCTTACGCTTTTTCCGCAGAGCAGACACTGGGGTTGGCGGAGAGTTTGGGCTGTGTGGATAGCAGGGAAAGAGACAGTCCACTATCCAGGGCCACCTGCCTGAGCATAGCCTCAGCTACCTCGCTCCGCAGTTGTAGCAGGTTCTGCTGTACTTCATCCATAGGGTTTTGGTTGATAGACGGGGATATTGATTCCAGGAGGTTCCTCGTCCATATGGCAAGAGCTCAGGTAGCGGGAACCTCCTGAATATCTGGCTGGTTGAGCCAGTATAACACTCAGCTACCAAACCGAGATACTCAGCCTCAGTTAGGTGAGGCTTTTTTTTTTGATTGTCTGGTCATTCTGTCATGCAGTAATCCAGAGAAGCACAAGCAGAGATGGCAAATCAGGGAATACAGGGTTTAATCATAGGTAAGGCAAGCAAAACGTAGACCGACAATGCAATGACTACAGAGGACTAATGACAACAACCGGAAACAGCTGATCACACGGGAATCCCACACGAGGTTAACAAGGGGGGCGTGGCACACACGGAAGGAGAGGACGATCGGGGCAGGACAGCATGTTAGTAGCAACATACAGTCTTTGCTTTTGTGCAGCAGGTTTGTGTACAGGGCTGCTCGCTTGATGAACACCAAAGTTCTCAAACTATCCTGGACCCTGTGCTAAGCCCGAGGCTCAGAACAGGATGTCTGGAAAGAAGCTGTTAGTCGGCGAGCCAGCCTTGATTGTTATTCTACGTAGTACCTCAGAAATGCCTGAATGGGTAGGGATGACCCCATACCACAGCAATGCCCCACAATGGTTCACTCAGTCTGTGCAGGTTGACCAGGAGGAAGAAGCCAGTGTTCCTGGTGAACGGTGTTTCTGTGGTTGCCAGGTGTCAGGACCAGTGCCTGAGCTGCAGCTCACCTGGGATTGCCTGCTCCAGGTGCAAAGAGGGCTACAGCCTCCTGGGTGGAATCTGCATTATCAGTAACATCTGTAGCGATGGTAAGATCAGTGAGAGCAAGCTTCCTGGGGTGCTGGAGTATTGCTCTAACAGTGGAGTTCTGAGGGGGGATACCTGGGCTGGGGGGTGTACAGAAGCCATAGGTTGTGACAGGACTATTGAGAAAGCTCAATGGACCCTACGGTTTGGTGTTCAGGCCACAATGAAGGTCACCCTGAGGCATCAGTGTAGCAGTAATGGAGTGACAGAAGCTTTGCTTGGTATCTTAACCTTTTAAGGATCTTCCGCTGCTTCTTGCTGGGCGTATTTGCAGGCTGTAGGCTGCCACTGCCCAGTACTTTCCCAGGGGAAGAATTTGGGTCCAGCAGGCTGGGGTCTTGGCAGATGAGGAGCCCATATCTCATTTGCACCTAACCAACCATGTTTCACCCCTGCTCTGCAGCGGACGAGGTCTTTTGCGGGATGGTGAGGTCTAACAGACTTTGTGAGAAGACGCCCTTCCAGAAATTCTGTTGTAAGACGTGCCACATGGGCTGAGGAAGAGGAGGAACACCACATCACATGTCAACTCTATTGCCTGTTGTACGTTTTCTCAACCGTTAGGCTTTGATGAATTGTGCTGTGTGCTACGACACTTGCATAATCACAAGAGTCACCCCTTCATGTCATATGATCACAACGTGACTGAAAATGATATTTACGTACCAAGGTTTTCACAAACCAGCACAACAGGTGAATCTAAGCTACTGGGTGTACTGACAAACTGATAGCATAATATTCTTTCAGCACTGCAGTACTTGTAAAGCTTTTACAATGAAATATAAATTCTTAAGAAGAAAACATTGGAATTGTTTGCAGTTTTTGTAAGAAAAACCAAACTCATCAAAGATCACATTCAGTAGTTTAGATTTATTATGATACATTCAGTGGGATTGTAGGGGTATGAGTTTCAGAAACTATCCATCCCTTTTGTTATGCTTTTTATTTTATTACATGTTCTCAAGACCAAATAAAATCAAGTAAAACATTTTTTTTTCAAGTTTTTTTTTTTAATTCTTGCAGGAGCAAGTACATGCTCTGTGGCTTAGAATTGAGGACAGACTACTTCATTTGAACATATTTTTTAATTGAATTTTTTTTTTAATCGACTAGTCATTTAGCCTGATTGATTCCCCTTTTAAGTATGTTGACAAGGCAGATGTCATTTGAATCCTGCCTAATGGTAAGATATTTTATGATACTAATGTATTTCTATATACTATTGTGATATATCATTATGTAATTATCCACAGGGATCATATGCATTTTGGACTGTAACATTTATTTCTAAATGTATAATAAATTTCATAATTTAATTATGAATGTTTCATTTTGTTACATTCCGGTTTGGGTTTCTTCTTCATGGGACTCTCCCCTGCTTTGTGGATGCCCCCCAGGATTTGGTGGTTAGCTAGGTATTCCAGTTTAAAATGGACTTTAACTTCATTGCAAACCCAAAAATACATAATGATAATAATACGAAGCAGCCTTGCTACTGACAACATGCAGGAAAAATTGTTTATATGAACTGCTGATATATACCAGCAGTTCAAAGGTTGTCGAGTCCTGGAGGTTCTGTTGTGAAAAACAGGGTGGGAAAATGACTGAGGTTTTGTTCTCTTTCATTTCAATCTGAACAGCATTCTGTCAGTACTGGACCTCTTAATTATATTAAGTTACTGGGTGTACAGCCAATATGTAGAAATGAAACAAATTGGGTGCAGTTAAAATGCAAAAATATAAGACTAATTAGTAGAATTTTTGTCTATACGTGGTAAGAGAAACAACAATGATGAAATTTATTCATGGTGAGGAGGAGAAAAGAGACAACCAAGCTTCGCCCACTTTTTACCCTCCTGGACAGCAGATGGCAGCACATCTGCGACGAGGGCCTTAGTTTTTCAATTCTTATGGTGTTGAATTCTGTGGCAGCCTACCAATGCATGCTGGGATGTGACTCTGTATCCGGTAAGTGGCGTGTGGGAAGCTCGGCGCATTTCTGTCCGGGAGTTTGTTACGTCTGTGTAATTTACAGTTTTCAGCATGGTAAAACTGTCGGCGGAGCTCATCGAGCAAGCGGCTCAGTATACCAACCCCATCCGGGACCGGGAGCTGGACCTGCGAGGTGCGCCGATGCAATTGTTTAGCATCTATAAAAAGCGCGGTAGTTCAGGCCCGCTACTATTCATACATTTGCTGTTTTGTGTCTTTGGTCTAAAACCCAGTAAATTATGCTGTCTGTTTCCATCTAGGTTATAAAATACCTGTACTCGAAAACCTCGGAGCAACTCTGGACCAATTTGACACCATCGATTTCTCTGAAAATGAAATCCGAAAACTGGACGGCTTCCCTTTGCTAAGGAGACTGAAGACGCTTCTGATGAATAATAATAGGATATGGTAAATATCCTTAACTTTTCTGTTTACTTATATTTTGTGGTAGTGTTTAAAGCCTAATTTCCTATTCCCTCAAAGTCGGATAGGCGAAGACCTCGAACAGTCGCTGCCCAATTTGAAGGAATTGATTCTCACCAACAACAGCATCCAGGAGTTGGTATGTGTGGAACCCAGAAGCCCCGTTTGTTGCTGAAAACTTCATTGTAGGCAGGGAAGGAGCTTATGTCGTTTGTTCGCATTTTCTGAAATGTTTAAACGCACGGATTTCTTTATATTTCGAAAGGGAGACCTGGATCCTCTGGCATCCATAAAAAGCTTAACTTTGCTCAGGTAACATTCTTCTTTACTTATCGCACGAAATTCCGACACTGGATAACTAATAAAAGAATTTAAACATTTTTTCCATCTTGCTTACCATTGTTTTCTCAGCCTACTGCGGAACCCAGTGACCAATAAGAAGCACTACCGCCTTTACGTCATCAACAAAATTCCACAGTTGCGGGTGCTTGATTTTCAAAAAGTCAAATTAAAGGTAAAGTGGGAGATGAGCCGAGCATGCTGTAAGGGGCTTTGTTAGTGTAAAACCCATGGTCTGAGAGGGTCTAGTTAAAGGTAAGCTGATGGAGAAACTCAGGTTCTGGTGTAGTAGTTGGTGTTCTGTTTCTGCATAATCATGGTAGTTTACGAACTGCATTAAAAAAAAACATGAATGGGGATGCTGCATGTATGTTGTGTAATTGGGACGTTTCTTGGGATTGCATGCTTCCCAACAGCAGTGGGAAGCACGATGCCCTGGAAAGCTGGCTGGTCGATAACAATGCTCTGTAACTGTGACGTATCGCCATAGGAGCGTCAGGAGGCGGAGAAAATGTTCAAAGGCAAACGGGGTGCACAGCTTGCAAAGGATATTGCCAAGCGAACCAAAACGTAAGATGACGGCTCTTGCCTACTCACAGACCTTCAGAAACACTGAGAATTGGCCTGTGGATTGGAGTGACCAAAATGGCCCATAGAGGAGCACAGAGGCTTTTAAGAAATTGCTGATTGGATATTAATTCTCTGGACACATTTCTGCCAAAAACCAAAACCTGTATGTCAGTGTTTAAGAGGGTTATTTTTTTTTTTTGGAAGTGTTCCCTGTTGTATCAGTATATTGACAAAGATGAGATACTACACTGGCTGCTCGGTCCAGCCGAGGGCTGACCGGAGAAGCTTTGCCGAGGAAGGTAGTATGACAGCATGCTGTCTTTCAGGTTCACCCCCGGAGCAAACCTACAGGCTGAAAAGAGAAAGACGGGTCCCTCGCCCGCAGACGTGGAAGCCATCAAGGTAACGGCTGGCCAGCGAAGTCCCCCTTGAGCTCCGGATTGCGGGTTATGGGCATGTCTGTTTGTGGAGATGCATGACCTAATGGGTGTACCTCGGTTCTTCAGAATGCCATCGCCAGTGCCACCTCATTGGCAGAAGTGGAGAGGCTGAAAGGGCTGCTGCAGGCAGGCCAGATCCCTGGGAGGGAGCTGAGGCAAGGTGCGTATCAGGCTGGCATGGTAGCAAGGTGGTTAAGGAGGAACTGGAGGTCTCGAGCTACCCTGCTGTAGGAGCTGCGAGCACGACGATTAGCCTTTTATGTTCGCTTACCGGTGTCTGTGAACCTTTTCTGCTTCAGACCCTACAGGCATGGTGGAGGAAGAGGAGGAAGAAGAAATGGAGGATGGCGCACATGGTGGCGCCGAAATGCCGATGGAGGAAGCTATGGGTGATGGTGGAGCAGAGGATGAGGAAGGGAGGGATGAAGAGGAAATGGAGGACGACGGCCAGGCCAACGGATCAGTGTGAAGAAAGATGGGTGCTGGTGGTGGCTCTAGTGTCTGCTTTCCAGGCTTTTAGTTTAGGTGACGTTATGTTTTTTTATGTTGTAAGATAATGTAAAATGCATTAAACTTTTCTGTACAAATGGCTGTCCTCTTGTTATAGGTTTTCAGCTGTGTTGTGTACAGCTCTGCAGTCTGAACTAATCTAATTTGGTGCGTTCGCTTTGAGTTCAGTCACAGCCTTAAGGCATTTTCACACTTTTTGGTGTGACATGATCATAAATAGTAGCTTCCTGTGGTGTCATGGTAGCTGATAGCTTCAGTACGTGCTTGAGAAACAGCTGCAGATAAGTAGACTTAATATTACAGGGTTTAAGTTCTAAGTAGGGTTTTCGCATAGCTAAAAAGCGTGTGTTAAAGGTGTTTGCTGGAACATTTTGGATGTCTTTGTGCACAGCAAAATGATTCACTGTTTTGATTGCAAGGATGTAGCTCAGATTCTGTCATGGATATTTTAGACAATTCGCTCTAATAGCAACTACATTTAACCTTTAGTTCTGATATTACTAAATTTCTCTTGGATTAAATTCCCAACACGGCACTAAATGTAACAGTTTTGGGCTTGAGGTCCCATTTGAGGTTTGGACAGCAGGGATTATTCTTACACTCAAGTTACGGTCCTGGTCCACATCTAGGACACATTTAGATTTTGCTGGGTGAGGGTGCCCGACGCTAAAAAGTAAATTTAGGCTTATTTTGTATTTAAGTCAATTTTTTTTTCCACCACTCGAACTTTTGTGTGTGATAACCTAATGGAGCATAACTGCCTGGAGAAACATCGGAGCCGCAGTACCCAAAAAACGGTTTCTTTGGTCGGGACAAAGAAACAGCAGCATAGAAGGATGTATCAGCATGCAGAGAAATTGCTGAAGGAAACATGTATCAAGCTGAAAAACAGTGAAATAAAGTCCAGGAAGAAACAAAAACATCATTAGTGTGCCTTAAAACAGTGCTTTGCAATCTGGGCCCCGTTTTTGCTCCCTCCCTGCTCCCAATCAAAAATGTGGACTGTATGTGGGTCCCTGAGCACTGAAACTGCACCATGTCCTGTGCATGGCTGTTCAATGGTCCCATCTATGCATGCCCCAGCTGCTTATCCAGTGCAGGGTTACTGGGAGGCTGCAGCCTGATCCAGGTGGCATAGAGACTGGAGGAGAGTAATGCCTCGGGGCACCTGCTCACTCAGTCCATGGGTAATTCAGAGAGAGCAGACTGCCTGAATGCATGTCTTTGGACTGTGGGAGAACACTGGAGCCTCCAGAGCAGATCTGCAAGCCCTAGGGTGAACATGACGACTCCACACACACAGAGCAGAGCTGAGATTCAAACCAGAGGAGGGGGACCCAAGGTGACATCACTCCTACACTACTGATTCATACTCTCAACTCTGTAACGGTCCATCTAACTGGATTTACTGCTCAATGCGGATATGCAAGTTTGTTGATTTTTTCTGAATATTTCCAATAAATTACTGATATACTATAAATACTTGGTAAACACTCAAAAGGGTCATTATCTTTAGTAAAAAAATATACACGTTAAATGTACATTCCCATTCGTGCATGAATAAGCTGATTACAACATTAAAGCCACCTGCCTAATTTTGTGTCCCACTCATGTCACCAAATCAGCTCTGACCCACCGAGGCCTGGACTCCACATCCGAAGGTGTCCTGTAGGTTCTGGTACCCAGACGTTAGCAGCAGATCCGTTAAGTCCTGTGAGTTGTGAGGTGGGGTCTCCATGGATCAGACTCGTTTGTCCAGAACATCCCACGATTGGATTTTGACCTGAGCCAACAAACCATTCCTGAACAGTTTTTGCAGTGTGGCAGGGCACATTACCCTGCTGAAAGGGGCCACCGCCATCGGGGAATACCGTTGTCATGAAGGGGTGTACTTGGTCTGCATCAATGTCTAGGTAGGTGGTACGTGTCAAACCAACATCCACATAAATGGCAGGACCCAAGATTTTGCAGCAGAACGTTGCCCAGAGCATCACAGCACCTCTGCCCGTTTGTTATCTCTTCCCCAGGCAAACAAGGCACACATCCAGTCATTCTACCCCGAGTTAAAAGCCAAGCAACAAAAGTGTTTTTCAAACAGACTTCAAGCGTTCAGACACCTTCAGCACAGGCACTCTGACCAGTCTGTGGCTATGCAGCGTCATACACAGCAAGCTGCCATGCACTCTGTTCTGACACCTTTCTGTCATGTGCAGCATTATTTTTTTCAGTAATTTGTGCTATCCTTCACTCCCCACGCAAATCAATGAGCCTTAGGCACCCATGACCCTATTGCTGGTTCACTGGTTAATCTTCCTTGGACCACATTTACTAGACACTAACCACTGCATACCAGGAACACCCCACAAGACCTGCTGTTTTGGAGATGTTCTGACCCAGTCGTCTAGCCATCATAATTTGCCCTTTGCTCAGATCCTTATTTTTGCCTATTTTCCCTGACAGTTCACTTGATTTTAAAGTTCTGGCTAATCGGTGTAGCTCAATTATGTCAATTAAAAGCAAAATTGTAAAGACTATCCGCCAGATGGCGCTTTTGTAAGGCTTAGTTTTCTATGCAGATTAATTTGAGTTTGACAGATGCTCATCTTTGCAAACAACGCAAAATGTTATCTTATTGCTTCTGATCTGTTTTGGCATTGTTTTGCATTATTTTTCGATGATGATGATGTTTGATTAAGTTTTGAAATGCTATTTGTATGGAAAGTGAATATCATAACATTTAAACATGCAGAATTTCATTTACTTTTTCTTTTTAGATTTTTTTCTTTTAGCATTTAATATTTTAAAATGTCTTCGCTATCCGCACTGTGGCAAGTTTTCAGTTTAACACGTAGCACTAATACAGTCGACGTGACCAATCAGAGCCCACCTACGGAAACACGGCGGGGCCAAATCATGCAGTTAGAGTCGCACGTTTGAACTCTCTGCACATTCTTACAATAGCGAGACGGACATGGAGATTGGAGCTCCTCGGAGAAAAGAAGAAACCTATCATTTCCGAGAAACTCCTTTATTCCCAATGAATGCCAAAGGCCGTGTGCTTGATGATCGACGGGGTGACGTGAGGAAGGCGCTTTGTACGGTGGCTCTTCGCGGATGGATGTGAGGCGGCGTGTGTTTAATCATGAAAGAGTGTGATCGGGGTACCTGTACGGTGCTGTGATCTGGTGTGAAAGGCTGCCGTGGAGGCTGGCCAGCCAGGGCGATCGCTGGGACGGAATGGCACCCCGAAGCCGGAGAGCATGGTGCAGCGTTCTCCTGGGCTTGGTGGTTGGATTCACCCTGGCTTCCAGATTTATTCTGCCGAGGGCCAGCGAGTTCAGGAAAGGTGGCCAGAAAGGCTCATCGAGCCCGGGGGGCTGCACGCTGTACAGGGCTCCCAGGAAAGAGCCGGCCGGTGCGCTGCCTTGGCGGCGACATGGCACCAGATTGTCGTCGACTGACAAGCCTGTGCCCCCGTCCAAGAGTTTCCTTTTTGTCGGCGTTATGACGGCGCAGAAGTACCTGAAGAATCGCGCAGTTGCTGCATACAGGTAACCGAAAGCAAAACTCTTACTGTGAGCTAATGCATTGACAGCTGTCACTTTTATTTCCGCACATTTCCGTTTTTATGCATCGGGCTAAGCGGTGAGATGCTCTCTCTGCGCCGGCTTTTAGTTCCTCAATTTCTCGGGCGTAGGGAAGTCATCTTGGTCGCTTCTTTAAAAATACGTTGGAAACCCTGGAAATATAATTTTTTCTTCCATGACGTTGGTTAACTAGGCTGTATGTGTAGACCTGTTGTCAGGTTGTAAATTGTGCAGTTACTGTAACTGAAAGCAAAAGTGGAGTGAAATGAGTTTATATCAGTGCCTCCGCTTTGCTATCTCTCCCCAAAGGGAACATGGGAAATCTCAACTGAAATTCACTTTTCAAGTTGGCAGAATTACGTCCCTTCCCTAATGGAATAATGTCACCAATGAGCTGTGAAAGTCATAGGTGAATTGCTGTCTGCTAGAGACTTTCTGACGGATTAAATCCCATCTAGACTTTTCTTTTCTGCACCATCAGAGCTCACCGTTCAGTAAGAGGCGTAGCATGAGCCAGTTGATATTGTGACACATAGGACTTGTTTATACCGTGAGCAGAGGCTGGATTTTTGAAAAACCTGTTATCCTTATCATTGATTGCAAGCCTAGTCTGTGCATACACACACAATATTGTACCAAAGTTTGGACATATTTATCCATAGAAAGATTTATTTGTACTATTTTCTACATTTTAGAATAATTTTATAGACTTGGCCAGTTCTATGTACTATGGGACCCATATTTCTTCAGATTGATAGTTTCAACCCAAGCAGGGGACCCAAAGTGACATTCTGTCATAGGGTCTAGAACTTTTAGTTATGCCTGTGGGTGAATTGGTTTGAGCTGGTCTCCAGTCTGCACTCATTTGTTGTATCGGCAGGACCTGGGCCCAAACCATTCCAGGCCAGGTGGAGTTCTTCTCCAGCGAGGGCTCCGACACCTCCATCCCCATCCCCGTCGTGGCGTTGAAGAACGTGGATGACTCGTACCCTCCGCAGAAGAAGTCTTTCATGATGCTCAAGTACATGCATGACCACTACCTGGAGCAGTTCGAGTGGTTCATGCGGGCGGACGACGATGTCTACGTCAAGGGCGACCGGCTGGAGGCCTTCCTGCGGAGCCTGAACAGCAGCGAGGCTGTCCTCCTGGGCCAGACGGGCATGGGTGCCCGCGACGAGCTGGGCAAGCTGGCCCTGGAGCCCGGAGAGAACTTCTGCATGGGCGGCCCGGGGGTGATCATGAGCCGGGAGGTGCTGCGGCGCACGGCGCCCCACATCCGGCAGTGCCTGCAGGAGATGTACACCACCCACGAGGACGTGGAGGTGGGCCGCTGCGTTCGCCGCTTTGCCGGGGTCCAGTGCGTCTGGTCCTACGAGGTGAGTCCTCTGCAGCCAGACGCCTTCCGTGGGTAGAAGCCAGAGTACAGACGGCGCCACGACCGGTTGGGGTGCTGATGGACCCCGGTGCTGGCGGGGTTTGTCAGTTTTACGGTCTCTTCACATTTCTCGTGTCATTTTTAAACCTGGGGGGTGAATGCTATTAGGCACAAATCCAGTGGGGAAAAATCCCATCCGGATGTGAAAGCTCAGAAGCCAATTCACCTGCTTCCTGCTTCTCTTGCTTTATTTAAAGTGACCAGCCGGAAGGGTGGGAGTCACTTGTGTTATTACCGCGTAATGGGACTCCGTGTCCTCGTCACAGCAGGGATGCTGAAGCACTGCTGCTTTGTTCATACCCGTACGTTACCGCCCACTCCAGTGCAAATGGCCCAGCCCGTCTCTGCAGTGCATGGTGGCTCTCCATCCCCCTTCCCCCACTGGGGGGCCACCGTGTTCCTCTCCAAGGCCACGGTCGTGAGGGAGCCTTGTGAAAACCCACAGCTTTCCAGCGGTTCACTGCATTCGTGCTAAATTTATCAGCATCTATTTATACCCGAGCCTGGGACCGCATCCATGGTGAGCAAAGGGCTTGTCTAGGAGTGGATGTGTGCATGATTTTTATCCTGCCGCCTGCCACGGCCCTGCGTTCTCCTCGAGGCGTCTTCCATTAAGACTACACCCCGTAAGCAGCGAAGGCGAGATGCTTATACTGAGGGAGCCTCGATTTTTGTGATTCTGTCTGTGAAAAAGACCTGAAGCAGAATCAGATTCATGATTCAAGATTACTTTTTTTGTCACGTACATAGTTAGACAAGTACAACATGCAGTGAAATGTACGCCCTGCCACTCAAAAGAAAATAGGAGGTATGTAAGGTATACAGTGTGCATATGTTGCAGTAATAGTATACCTTGCTATACAGTGTGCATATATTGAAGTATGTATTCGTGTATATTAAAGTGCTGTGTTCTGAGCCGTAGTTCTGAGGCTAGTGAGTCAGTTCGTATTATGAGACTGTGATGAGTGAGTTAAAGGCTTTGATGTCCTGGTTAAGACGTCTTATGGCTTGTCCATTGCACATCCTTGGAAAGATCATCCAACTTAGAATTTATTTTCTTTATTTGTTTTTATTTATACACATTTCAACGACACTTGAAACCAGTACAGAATGTTCCGGGAGCTTGCAGCGATCACTGTGGTCGCTTATCTCCCTCTTGTGACAGCGCCGTCTGAGTAGTGAGCTTTCTGTCGACGTCACGCCCCAGGCCCGGGGCCCTATTGGGGACTGCGCTCTCCTCTCCGCACGGCCGTCAGAAACCCACTTTGACTTGACCCCCGAGGGCCTCAGAGGACATGGTCCCACATTTCGGCCCCATTTCAGGGCATTGAATTCGGGAAGGGTGGGCCTGTTCCTCTGTGGCCTGTCTGTCTGGTGGCTGCCCCCTGACCTGTCTCCAGGCTGCCTGCTGCACGCCGCTCTCTCGCTGTCGAGTTTGAGTGTTGGCGTTGTGGTTCTGACCGCTGCCCTGGTTCTGCCCGGCCCTGTGGTTGGACGTGGGCCTGCTGTCAGATGAGTTGGCTTCATGAGTGCCTGTATAAAATAGCAGATTCTTTTGTTGAAGAAGTGATTTGACTGCAGTACTAGTGGTTATCCTGACTTGCATAGCGATTGCCTGTGTGTGTGTCTGTGGTGCGGGGGGCTCATGTATATGTTACATTATGGGGACAAATGGTCCCCGCAATGTGATGAAAAACCTGTTATTTTGACCTTTGGGGACATTTTCTCAGCCCTCACATGAGGAAATTCAATTTCATAAAAATTCTGTGACTGCAATCAAAAGACTAAAAATCCCAAAAGTCCTGTATTTTGTTTGGTTGCTTATGGTTTAAGTTAGGTCTGGGTTAAGGTCATCATTGTGGGGTGGAGGGGGTTATGGTCATCATTGTGGGGTGGAGGGGGTTATGGTCATCATTGTGGAGTGGAGGGGGTTATGGTCATCATTGTGGGGTGGACGGGGTTATGGTCATC
>JAODUD010000019.1:15546330-15561980 GCA_026784285.1 Stomatorhinus walkeri | reverse complement strand
GGATAATTCAAACCTGCATGCAGAACACACTGGATAATTCAAACCTGCATGCAGAACACACTGGATAATTCAAACCTACATGCAGAACACACTGGATAATTCAAACTGTGAGTCCACCAAGCCCCTGGAAGATAAGACCAGGGCCGCAGGGACGATGACAGAGGCGTCCTGGACGGATCTCTCCAGGCTTTGTTGGAGGGGTCTGTTGGAAAGCGTCATGTGTTTGTGCTAGGTGAAATCGCCCTCGGCATGGGGCCAGATCGGCAAGGTGATGCCCAGAGACTCACAGCCTCAAGCTTTTGCTCGTATGTGGCTGGAAAACTGCCCCCTCCCCAGCTTCTGGGAATGCAGCTTGTCTATTAACTTGAAACAGACGGAACAAAGCTGTTATGATAAAATGCAGCGACTCTCAGCCCTGTCTGAGTCATAAAGTGACTCGGCCTTTTTGTATGTTACTTAGACCACAGCAGGAAGCAGAAGAAACGACGCTCTCTGCCACATACCTTACAGTGGAAAGACGTCACTGGGCAGTTATTCAAGTCATTTTACTCGCTAATAATGTTCTTCAGCAGGACCAAGGTAGGATTGTGTGTCCTTTCAAAGTTCCGAAAGCATGCAGGGCTGCAGTAAATATCTCACCTTGTCTCCGGCACCCCCTTCGGACGGCTTTGTCATGAGTTAACCCTCCTCCTTGCATGAACATAAAAACAGGTGCCAGCAATGTGTGTCAGAGACAAGAATGGAATGTCGCCGTCCTTGCTCTGTCAGGTGACAATGTCCAGAAGCTCCTTGTCATAATGAGGACAAATCCACAGATGCAGTTGATTGTCAGAGTTACTGATTTATGGAAATGTTTTTTTGATTCATGTACACTCTCTTTCTGTCATTGGAATTGACACCCATTGTTAGCTTAATAGTTTGGTACTATTAAATGATGTAATATACAGCATCTTGACTTGTCTCATCTCTGGTCTGACTACACTTAGCGCCATATTAACATGCTATTATGTGGTATTTTTAGTGAGTCGGCCCCTCATGATGCAGCGGCTATGATAGCCAGATTCTTATGCTACACGTACGGCTGTATTACAGTGTTTGTGAGAAGGATCTTACCTAGCCAGGACAAATGAGCACTGACGTTGGCAAAATTATCAAAATGTCTGTTGGCTTCGCTTGTTTATCAAATTTTATTTAGTTTTTTCTTCCTTAAATTTTCTTTATTATTTATTCAGTTGTTATATATTTTTTGGCTACCCCAAACATCTCATTGTAGTCGTACGGTGACAACAAAGATATCTTGTATTTTGTATGTTTTGGAATTTTAAGGATGCTAATTGCATATGTCGAATGAACCAGGGTCTCCTTCCATCGTGGTTCTCACCTAGAGAACCACGATGGAAGGAGACCCTGGTTCATTCGACATATCGCCCCTCCCTCCCACCTCCCATCAGGAGCATGGGCCTTTCCTGTAAAAGTGCCACTGCTGCAGTGAAATCTAAAATTAATCCTGGATCTGATGAAGGTGAGCAGCAGGGAGCAAAGCAGAGGGAAGGAGGAAAGGAAGCTGGCTGCCTCAGACCTGCCTTAGACCTGCCTCAGACCTGCCTCAGAAGGTGAGGCTCATGAATGCTTTTATCTGAGTCTCCCTGCTCTGCACTTCTCTCCCCCCCCCCCCCAAATAGACGTGCATGTGTTTCTAAGGCTTGTCGTTTTAAGCCTGGAATGAGTTGTTCAATTTGCATACTGGCTGCAAGATCACAAAATCGTGTAGAAGAAACTCGCGAGGCAAAATTCAAAGGTGTTCCCTGCGAGCTCCAGGAGTCTGACGCTCAATGAAGTCGCATTTTCACTAAAAAACGGGGCTTTCATTTTAATGGGCTGATTTGAGCACGGAAAAACAGCTTTCAGCACCGTGCAAATGGGACACCATTAAAAGTCTAAACAAAAGTTGATTCGTGCCCTTTGGGAGATGCTCTGCACAGCTTGGACCGGAGCAGAAGCGCTTCTTGTTGGATCTGGCCGACAACTATGGATCCTTAATGCGCAGGTAACGTGCGTCTTCTGTCTAATGTAGCGCAGGGGTGTCAGTGCAGGATCTAAGTCAACTGTGGATTTAAGTCACACAAGTCCTGCTGATCTGAGACAACCGTGTTAAATTATTAAAGTATTAAACTATTCCAGTAATACAGGACTTTAGACCATCTGCCAAACCTCCACAATTACCAATTATAAATAGTTAAGGCTCATCACATGATTTGCATACATTTTCATAAAATAACTGATTACTTTTATTTTGTCTGTATTGATACTGGCAAAGGCCCTCGGGGAAATTGGACATGAACTTTTTTTTCGATTTAGCTTTTTGACTTTTAGCTTTTAGTTTGAGTTGTTTTTTTAGGTAGTTTTAGTTAGTTTAGTTGCTTTTGTACTTGGCTTTCAATGTTGGCACATAGGCCACTCACATCCGCAGCTGACTCAGATCCTGTGGTGACACAGGGGACCGGTGCTGTGATCCTCGACTTCTCTGCAGTTGGACAATAATAAGCTGTAATATGCTGCAACAGCAGGCTGTCCAGAGGCAGACTCTGAGGAGGAGACAATGTGAGGGAGAAGGCGGGTCTTTCAAGGAGCAGAGAGATGTGGCTACTGCGAGAAAAATGGTAGGGTCTGAGTTTTAGTCCCGTGAGTGTGTGAGCGCATACTTGCACAAGACGTGGCATGGAACTAGCTTTGTTGGCTGGTGTGATTAGCGCTGTGGCATTGTTACCCTTTGCATTCCTGGCGAACAGAAATTTTCAGGTGGCCACCAAGCCCGATCATGTGACCCCCAGCCAATGAGGGAGCCGTCTCCTGGTCCTCTGCCACCCACACCCACGCTTGCCCTGCGGGCGTCATCTTAACAGCGTGCCCCCTCACTGGGTGCTGTGCGCTTTCATTCTCATGCCTCCGGGTGTTTGGACGCACTCCACCCCACTGAGTGAGCTGATTGCATCCGCCCTGCTTCCAGTCAGAGGTGGAGAGGCAGGTGGAACGTGAAATGAGTCTGACCGTGATCACCGTTCTCACCCATATTCACTGTTTACTGGTACATAGTGCGCCTGCGGCTCTGTTCATCCTTATTTTGGTTACACTCACAAACAGTTAACCGTTTCGCTGAAAGACAGTCAGCCTCTGGACCCTCGGAGTACCTAACAAGGGTTTATATGTTTATGAGTATTAAGGTTTAGATCAATTAACCTTTAGTTTTGCCTTTCTATACATTTCTTAATTAAGAAGAGGAATTCTCAGGGCTTTGGGGAGGCCCAGCACAATAAAGATTATTTCTGTCTCTGTATGCAGGCCAGTATGTCCTAGACGCAGACCCAGTGCTTAGCATATGGGACACAAGATGTGCTCCCTACCCCCCCAAGAAAAAAAGGAACTAGAAAATTTGTGACATTCTGACACATTTGCGCTGATGGGCTATAGATGTTGGTATTTTCTCAGTCCGAGTCGCAAACTGACGTTAATGCCTCTTTAAGCCTGTGCCTCCCTGTACCGTTTGATTAAGCTAACAGAGGATGGCTGACAGACCGCTTTTATCTTTGACATATATTGCTACTTCAGTAATAAGCCCCATTAATTTGTAATCACTGTTTCACCCTAATAGTATTCTCGATATAGTCTGCAATCAAATCAAAGGTCAGCCGGTCTATTCTCCTTTCCTGGTTGTCCTATCTTTTTAAACCACAAATTAAGAACGAGGTTGGGAAATTCGCGTGTTTATAAAGACTTTTCTAAAACCTCGGACGTTGCAGTTGCAAGATCACCGAGTCGGTTTTAAAACTAAAATGTACAGAGATGTGGCTTTAAAATATAACGAAGGGTTTGCGATGTTCCGGTGATTAACATAGAAGAGAAAGAAAACCGGGATCGTTATGATGTTACGTGGAATTTAGAATCGACTATAAAAAAGAAATGGACTGCGCTAGCATTTGCAAAAACGATACATTACTGTAAAAGGATAACGAAACCGGTCTTAGCAAATCGGAAACTACTAAGTTTATCCGAGTACATCTGTCCATATGTCTGTTCTGACAAAACAGTATCTGCTTGTCTGTGGAAAAAAAAATAACCGTCGAGTGAACGAAGTCCGTACATCGTTATCTGATGCTTTCGCATTGCATATAAATGCGTGCATATCGTATGCCTTATTGCAATGTCTCAGACATGACTCAGACGTGTCAGTCCGATCGATGTACGAGGAGAAACGTATAATTAGTTGGGTGACTAACCCTCCGCAAAGGCAAAGGTTTGCAGCAGGCGCGCGGGTGTCCGGCTCGCTCGTGCGAGCTCTGCTCTTCACGTGCGAGAAAAGGACGCGCACCACACAATATACATATATGTTAATTATTATAACTAACGTGCCACCGTGATTAATTTGTTTAGGTTGTGCATTTGTTCTTCTCTCCCCTGCCCTTGTATTAAGTGAGTGCTTTCAGAATAAAACAAGATACTTTCTGATAAAATGGGTTTTTCACTCTAATGTACAAATAACTGAGTATTCTGGCATGATTGGGTGGTCTGAAAAATACTCTTTATGCGATAAGGCTTAATGTAATAACTAGTTTTTTAATATAAATATATAAAATGTGTGGATAACATCCTCAGTAGTTTACTTAGGTGAAAACAGTATAGCACTTTGATTAGTCAGCAAAATGCACACTATGTTACAGTGGTCCCGATAAATGAAGGCAGCTTAACTTCCCCTGCAGTTGGTCTGAAGGTTTAATTACGTCATTCTCGGTGGAGACAAAGCCGCCTGCCTCCATCCAGAAGCGGAGTCAGATCAGATCGCGGACAGTTCTCCGTTTTCCGTGTGGATGTTAAAGGCGAGAGGAGGAAAACACCTGAAAATAACAGTCCGGAGACAAACTGGATATAAAATATGTGTTTAAATTGTGCCATGTTCTGCGATTTACCAGCTATGTTCAGCTTTGGACTAGTGGGCTCGTTAACTTTGCTTTGGCGGTTTGTTAGTTTGCCACAGACAGGAGTTTATTAATAATAACATGGATGACTGCGAACTGGACCGTACTCGAGGTATGTTACTCGATGTGAACATGTTTTACAAAACGCAAAGCATGATTACTCGGTTTTCTTAATAAAACATTTTGTACAAGTGCTTATTCGTGCAAAAACTCGCGCAGGTATTCATCTACTGAATTCTCTTACTGCAAATGAGCTTTAGTTTTTTCAGTTCTCCGAATGCTTTCTTCGCTTTCTGCTTCATTCTTTTATACATATTTAAATCTTTTGAAATTATTGTTCTGTATATTTATTGAATTTAAAAACCGACTGAAAAACTATTTACCTCGTCACACATTTAGGAACAGGAAAGTAAGATGTTGTTCTTGTGGTTGGTCCTAATTGTAAAAATGAGACTATAATATTATAATAATGCGTGTATGAAGCAAATGTGCGGCTAGCAATTTCCCACTAATATTTCCTGCAGGGTAACAGCTGTCTGATAGAATAAGTCTTCTGAGAGATCAGATTAGCTATGGACTCCATGCCGGAGTATTCCCATGTCCTGGGAAGGATCCTGGAGGAGCTAGATGCTAAGCACAATGCCATGTCCTACCAGGACCTCTGCAAGTCGCTTTGTGCCAGGTTCGATCTGGTCCACCTAGTGAAGCTGCGGAGTCTCCTCTTTTACACTGCCTGCATGGACCCCTGCTTTCCTGCCACCTTGTTCCGGGACAAGATGCGGAACACCTCAGAAGACCAGCAGTCCAGGAAGCTGATGGCGGCAGCGGACATCGTCACCATGTTCAACTTGATCCAGATGAACAGTGGTACTGCAAAAGACAGACTGCCCATAGCCCAACGGCCCAAGTTTCAAAAGAACCAGTCGTTTGAGTCATGTCGGTCAGATTCTGACATGTACAGGCAGTCTGACTATAGCAGGGCCTATGACGTGTCATACAAGCCGACTTCGCGGGTTTCGCCGTGTTCAAAATCGGATTTTGGTGACTGCCAGCCGTTCATGCCGTCCTCCAACCCTGGCCGTCTCCTGGGGGTCAGCAGGGATTTTAAATGCAGAGCAGCCTCACTGGAGAAGCTTCAGCATCTCCCACAGTATCCCCGCAGCAGCTCGCCGTCCTGCGATATGCAGAGCACCTACTTTCCAATGGAGATAGACAGCGAATCCACCACCGATCAGGAGTCCTTGCAGCTAAAGCCCGGGTTAAAAAACAGGTTTGCCTCGACAGCCGGACCGTTCTCTGTGCACACCTGTGTGGAGAAGAGAAACATTTTTAAGGAGGACTTCCACAATTTTGTGGCCTTCGCTCCCCATGTGATCACCGTGGAATCCAAGTCCAGGGATGACTTGAGTGGGATGTTCCAGCGTAAGGACTCACAGAAACATGCCTTCTTCAACCACAGCTTTGAGCTGCCTTATAGTAACCCTTATTTTGATTCAGTAAGTCCCCCTTTCCAAGAAAAAAAACGGTCGAAGCACGAAAGTCTGGATGACCTGCAGGCTTCCACCTATTTTGGGCCAACGACCATCACAGAGAGTGTAAGCGGCAGGAGGACACTGCGGAGACATAGCAGGCCATCCCCCTGGCCTGTGAAGAGTCTGAGCCTGAATACGGATGAGGGACCAGATTTTGAAGACACTTTTCTAAATTCCAAGCGGTCTAAAGAATGCCATCTCCATGACATGGGCAGTGTGGAGAGTGACCAGAATTACCAAGAGGTCAAAGGGGATTTGGAAGGTTCCCCATCAGGATTTAGTGTTAAGTCTAATGAATTGAAGTCACAGGACATGGGACCTGTGGATAATGGAGTGATTGTAGATCACAGAGAAGGTGTAAAGAGATTTAAAGACAAAAGCATGAACTGTCCCTCAATCCAGGTAGGTGGGATAGACATTCCCCTGAGTGTGAGCACACAGACTGATCAGTCTGAACAGAGGAAGGTTAAAGACCTCCCTGCTTTCAGCAAATATGGGGAAAGACATTCATATAAGCTCTCTGAAGAGGACTCTGAGATAGTCAGTGATGACATCAGTGACATCTTCCGCTTTCTGGATGACATGAGCATGTCTGACTCTCTGGGAATCCTTCAGGCATCACAGTACAATAGCATTGGATCCCTCACATGTGCCCCGAAGTCAGATGAAGACAGTTCTCCAGAGACTAATGCTGCAAAGCTCAGCAAAGCAGGTCTCAAACTTGACCGTCTCTTCCAGTCACTGGAGAACACAGACGGAGAGTTGAAGGCCAGCGTTTGTAAGCTGGTGCTCCGAATCGGAGAGATCGAGAAGAAGCTGGAGTCCCTGTCTGGGGTACGTGGGGAGATCTCTCAGGTTCTATCCAAACTGAATAAGCTAGATGAAAAGATACAGGAACCAGAGATGGGTGTCAGGCCAAGTGAGTCAAACACAGCCAATGAGACTCACCCAGAGAGCATCTCTTCTCCTGGCATTCCTCGGTGCCAGCCCCCTGGAAACACCAGTGGAATTGGTGGTCCAGACTGGTGCTGCTCCGACGCCAGTGGTAGCAATACTGACAGTCTGCGAGTCAAAGCCCTAAAAAAGACTGTTTGCACCAGGAGGTCATCGAGATCCTTGGCTGAAGAAAATGGAGCCACCGAGACGAAGATCTGTAGCATGTCCAACTCCCCTAGGAATTGGCGGTCCTCTTGTGCCAGTCACGTTGGAGAAGATGGAAAGGAGAAGGATCGTGGTACCAAGGACCGCCACCGAAAATCCAAAGAGGTAACTGACTGGGTTCAATTTGCTAAAATAATCTGTTGTTATATTAGTAGGGACACAGAGTAAGTGTAAGTTGTGCAGTATAGTTCCTTTACATCGGTGGTTCTCAACCCTTTTTGCACTGCAACCCAATTTTTACCGTGATGGTTTAGATGCGACTATATCAAGTATAGGTTTAAATTAACACTACGATCAAGCACACAGTGCACTCTGCAGTATACGACAATCAATGCCTATCACACAAATCTTATTGGATGTGCCAGTGAATTTTAAATTAAGCATCTGTGGTTTGGCTCCTTGGATTGGTTAAATGTTCACTAGTTTTGTGCTAAGCATTTGCAGACCCAAGACCTGTTTATATGGGTTAATTCTAGGGTTGGGGCTGGGGAATCTGATCGTGGATCAGCATAGGAGCTTGCTGGTTTTAAAATGCTTACATTTCCAACTCTGCCTCGCAACCTTTTCAGAACTTGCTGACCATAGGGTTGAGAACCACTGCATTAAAGTATTGTTAAGAGTTTGACCATCAATTATAAATGTATGTCTACTTCTATGTAACCATGATCAGGTGTAAACTATGATTAGGTGTGAACTTCACGTGAGGAGAACCCCTGTTTCCGCACAGCAAGTCCAAATGGGCAGGCAAGAGCCAAAGCTATTTTTGGGTTTGCGCTGTTTGGTACCAAACCCAGAACGTGAGGAGCCATGACCCAGCTGGGATGATTCATCATGTTCCCTGCTCCTCCTCAAGCATGGATGAATCCACTTCCACAGCTGTGCAGGGAAGCGACTGGCTTGGCAACAGGATTTCACACTATTTCTGGAATTACAGATGTCAGTGGCAGAAAGATTTCCAAGCCACATGCTCCAGCTTACTGAGTAACGAGGCGATTTTTCAGAAGGGCACACAGAGATTAATATCCTTGAAATAGATGTACAAATAAGGGGAAGGAATGTGGGTGAATGAACTTCGCTGGAAAGCAGAAGTTATGTAAGACTGATTAATTACACGTCAAGTTTGTCACAAAATGAAATTGTTGGCTTTTGCAAAAGGTACAGAAAGGATGTAAAAGAGGAAGGTCTGCCTAGTGCTGCTAATTTTGCCCTTTAGGTTGCCATCTCCTGGGGTACTGACACACTTCCCTGACATTAAACGTGTTGAAATGTCATTTACCCTCAGCAGGGGTTACCCTGATGGGTCCTCTCCATTGACCTCTCCCGGAGCTGCCAGATGGAGCTGGCATAGGCTAAGCTTCTGCAGGACGACCTTTAGCTCCATAGGTGTCTCCATGGACGCCTGAGGCCACAGTAATTCATTGTTTATTTGCTCAGCAAACACTTTTATCCAAATAAGCTAGTGTAGTTAACCTTTTCTCATTGTTAAATATTTTGCAGTCGATTGAACCGAAAAGGTGAAGTTTTCACTGAGTCTGTCATTTTGTCATTGTCATTGTGTTGAGAAGAATCAGAGAGGGAACTCTTTGGGAACAAGGCATAGGGCCAGGGCTCC
This sequence comes from Stomatorhinus walkeri, assembly GCA_026784285.1. NCBI lineage: Eukaryota > Metazoa > Chordata > Actinopteri > Osteoglossiformes > Mormyridae > Stomatorhinus > Stomatorhinus walkeri. Next base: position 15,552,705 of record JAODUD010000019.1, on the reverse strand, counting down.
TGGTCCCATGGGAGATCTGCTGTGGGTCCTCCATGAAAGCAGCTGAGGAGCACACAGTTCCTTTAAATGCAGAGGTGGATATTTCAGGTCCAGAAAGTTAAAACTGCAGACCATGATTTTGTTTCAACCAACCAGTTGAGTACTATATGACTGTGACTCTTTATGTGCAACTGGTTGGTCGAAACAAAATCTTGGTCTGGATTCTTACTCTATGAACCTGAAATGTCCACCTTTGCTGAAATGTTTAATGGATAGGAATGACACCTCTCATAACAGAAATTGGACAATAGCAGAAGATCATCTCCTATAATTATGAGCCTGAGTCTTCTTATTTGCAAATCTGCCGGATAAGGGAGTAAATTATGGGGGTGGTGGAGGAGGACGTAACCCTCCCTCAACAATCAAAACCAGCCATTACAACCCCTGGACCCCCTTAAATGGGTGGAGACCTCAGCCCCCCCCAATGCTCAACCCAAAATTATGCGCTTGTGCATGATCCATTGCTATTCATACAAGAATAAACAGCAATCTGTGAAGGGAAGAAGTTGGGGTGGAGAGGATAGAAGACTGACAGGCTTATAATAAAAGTCCCATCTCTTATAGCAAATTTGTTATTATGGTAGACTTGTGGTATAGAGGACATGTTACAGAATACCTATTATACCCCCAGCACCTCTGCATGACCTCAGTTCATCTCAGGCCTACATTAGCTTCTAGTGTGCTGGGGTTGTATGTGGCTCTGTGGGCTTCAACACTGTGCCTGTCATCAGAAGGTTACCGGTTCCAATCCTGCAGCTGGCTGAGTGGTTTTACCGTTGGGCCCTTGAGTGTGGCTCTTGACCCCAGCTACTCCCGGACTGTCTGGCCCTGCTTTCTCAACTCTGTGTCTCATTGGTTTAAACATCTGCTAAATAAATGAATATGTCCTGCTCCAAGAATGTGGTAATGAACTCCTCTTGTTGCTTTCTGAAGCCCGATGCCCTTGGACTTACCTCAGGATGGTCCATTTGACACCTGCCTCCCAGAGAACAAGAGAGACAGTCTCTTGTTCTAACATTGGTTTTCTAGGGCCCCTTGATAGTGTTGACGTTGACAGTGTATATTTAATGCAAACCTTTTTTCCCAGGTGCCTGTTTCAGGAAGTAAGATTTGTTTCACGGAGTCGGAAAACTTGACAGATTTAATGTAATCTGGGGATGTTCCACGAAGCAGTATTTCTCAGTTGGCTGGGTTAACTTAAGCCAGAAATCATGATCATGAGTTTAGGAAAGTAGCATTCGTATTGGACAGTTGTGACTTCTTACTAAATAAATAACTATATAAATTCCCAGCTAACTGAGAAATCCGGCTTGGTGAAACACCCCCCCTGGGCTAAATGTAAGCGAACAAAGGTAAAGTCAATTTAGCCCAGACTAACTCAAATCCAACAAGTTTTCTGGCTGAGCAAGAAGTTCTGCTTCGTGAAACAGAGCTCTAGTCGCAACAAATCATAGCATAGCCTAGATGTTTATCAATAACTCTGGGCAAATGCCACTGAGGTGTCTCAGTTAAACAGAAAAGTGATTCAAAAGAAAACAGAGAATAATTTATCCATTTGACACACTCTGAATTGTTGTATACTGGGATATATGTTTGTGTCAAACCGAGGGACATTTATGAAACCAGGGCTGAAATTAAGTGCATTAGAAATGATCATGCAGCTGAGTGGATGTGCAAGACATAGAATGGGATGCGACTACAGATGGAATATGTTTTATTTTTTGTGTTTTGTGACTCAGAGAAGAATTATGAAGTAACTTTGTAACTACAGATTAATGACGTTTTCCTGGGGAGTGGGAAGAAATGGTTGTAGTATGTGGGATCTCATCTCAGGAATGTTGTTCATGAAAAATTATGTTTGATTAGACTTTATGGCACAATAAATGGAGAGCCGACTGTTGCTTGGCTATTTAGCATGTCCCTTGACCACTGACCTTCCCCCATAGGCGGAGCGGCAGAGCGAAGCCCACCGGCCGTCCAAGCAGGCGAAGGAGCCATACCTGGTGGAGCAGGTGTTCACTCCTCACCGCTTCCCGCCAGCGACCAAGTTTCCCATGAGAAGCAGCCCCGTTTATGCGGGCATGCGGTTAGTCGACCGGCCCGAGGGCAAGAGGACGCAGCCGCCTTCCTGGCCGCTGGAGGAGTACAAGCAGAGCTCTGTGGAAAAGGCCAAGCTCAGCACGTTGGAACTGCAGGCAAGTGCGGCCCGGACCCCATCTTCCATCTGCCCCGGCTGCCAGTCGATCACGACAGTCTGCTGGCGGGGGGTGTGTTCTCCTAAAGCACCAAGCTGACTCTGTAGCCCAATTCAGTACATCTCAGTTACACACGTGATCAGGCACATGTGCGCTAACAGACCCTCTTCCACAGCCTAAGGTAATTTATTTTATTGATCAAGGTCAATAAAAAAAAGAACTGTAGTTTTCATTGAAGAGAAAGACCTACTTTGTAGCCTGAGCTGACTGTGTAGGCACACTCACAGAAACGTGTCTGGGTACATAGAAGTTCCCTGAAATCTCTTTGATTGTCTTTGCTGTGATAATGGAGTTCTGTGAGTCTCAGTGAAGTGACCCAGAACGTATCTGTACCTCTGTTTTCACAGCCGCTCGCCTCTGTTAGTCTATGTCCTGCATGCTCTTGGTTCACTAGATGTGCAAGGTTCTGACTTACATTATAACATCCCTACCCTTTTCCATATGACACACAGAGCTCGCCCCGTGATGATTAGCTCAGACCATTTGTTTGCTCTCACAGCTGACATCCACAGGCTGTGCCGAATTGCACTCTTGCCAGGCTCAAGCTTGGAAGGGTAACGGTTAAATTTCCACCCTCCTTAAAGTTTTTCCCGATGCAATCGCAGCGCCTTTGCTGCTGGCTCGGCACACACAGCCGGGGGTGCTAGACTGCAAACCGAATGTGACAAGATCAAGGGCCGGAAGATTATCGCACAGAGGCGTTCGGCTCTGGCATTATGATAACACGACTCCAAGCACGGGCTCGAGGGGGTCCCCGATGACTCTATAGCGCCAGTGATTTTTCAGCCTTGTTATGCACCTGAATGGATCTTTGTTTATATGAATGCTAGGTGTTTGAGCTGTATTGTGAGAGACTTGCTGCTGATGAGAGATTATCAGCATCTGCCTGGGTATTAACTCTCATGGTCACAATTGCATTTATGGCTCGGTCCTGTTGGACCCCACGGAAACAGACATGAGAGACCGTGCAGGTCACAGCAGAAAAGTAATCATGTCATAGTACAGCCCCCTACGCAGCCCAAACTGACAAGGTGACTTTGGGGTCACACTGTAAATTTTCAACACCTTCGGCAGCGTGAAGGCCATGGGTGACAGCGAAGTCACAGAAAATTAACATAGATGGTTTTTCAGGCAAGACGACGATTCATCCCCAGATTTGGTTTATTAATGGTTGCAGCTGGTTAAATTAACCGTTTTTAAACCTGACTAGTGAGCACTGGAGCACTGCAACACTGGAACGCCTCCCTGCCCCTGGCTATGCTGGCATAGTGCATTAATCTACACACATTTCTACTGGCATCCAGTTCAGATTGCTTCATTGGAATACATTACATCTCGGCATATTGCTAATGGTTTCAAAGTTGATGGTTCAATAACTGCAAACATCATTTGGCTGCAGCTACCAAGGAAAGAATCCAGCAGAAAAAAATGAATGTCTCCATTATAAAAATAGCCCTCCCCCCTCTGTATCACCCTCACTTGTCACATTTTTAGAAAAAAAACTGACAGATGTGTTGGCAGGTCAAATGTTTTTCTTAGACTGTCAGAATGACAGCCTTTTTCAGGACAGTGGTGTTGCAGGCAGTGGCCCAGTAGAGGGCGCCATCTCCCAGATATGTCTCACTTAGCCACGCCCACCCTCTTTCCCGTCTCTTGCAGACACAGGAGTCCTTGAATCCCAACCACCTGGAGTACTGGATGGAGGACATTTACTCACCGGGCTACGATTCGCTGCTGAAGCGCAAGGAGGCAGAGTTCCGGAGAGCCAAGGCCTGCAAGATAGGCGTGCTGATTGCAGCGGCCGCCTGCACTGTGATCCTGGTCATCGTGGTGCCCATGTGCACCATGAAGTCATGAGTTGTTCCAAGAGCCAGCCACCCACTCCCCCCCATATGTAATTCCTCATCATTCGCTGGCAATGCCCAGAGTAATGTGCATGTGTACTTATTGTGAGGCTTGAAAGGAGTGTAACATTTTATTTATCAGTGTGTTTATTTGTACTGATCCTCAGGAGCTCCCAAGGTGTTCGATAGCTGTACTGTTAACGCACTCCACAGCTCCTCTGAGGATACAGCACAAATTGTCATTCTGCTATGGATTGTTGAGGGGCGTCGTATTGTGTGAAAACTGTGCAAGGTTTGTTTTCTAAGCATTCTGTGATCTTTTTGAGATACTCGACTGATCATTTGTACTTATGTATTTTACTGAGAACCTTTTTTAATGGACTGAAGGAACGCGAGCAGGCGTGGAAGGAGGAACGCGGAACACGAGCAGGCGTGGTTCGGCTTTCGCTTTTCTGTTGGGCTTGTCATGATGTCTTGATTAGGCTTGTGGTCTGTGTTTTCCTAATAGGCATGGCTACGGTCATGGCAAACAGCACAAAGGCTAAAACCCCATGGACGCCCTCACAGGCCTTGGCAATAGTGAATGTATGTAATGTAGGAGCCCTGTTCAGTGGGCAGTGGGCGACAGAGAACTCTGCTCTGCTCCTTATTTTAGCTTCCTTGAAAATCCCCAACTGGTACAGGTTCATTACTCAGCCGCATTGCACACCATACGTCCTTCTCATCGGGCAACGCCCTGACCAGAATGTCTGTGAGCTGAGGCAGAGCGCCCCCTATCGGATGAGGCTGGAGGCCACACTCGGCAAACTGGACACAATGGCTCCCTTATCCATGCGATCTCTGCCATTAGCTGGTGCAGCTCACAGCAGAGTGAATGCAGCTTTGGTTCGGCTGGCCTTACTGAGTGCTCAACCCCTGTCGGGTTCAGGGTAGCTCCAGCCAATCGCGACGCGACGTGTGTCCGCTGGCTCAGGAGTACCTGCCCGCGGGCTGCCAGAGCTGTCCCAGACACACTGATGCTCATTTACTGAGCCAAAATGGCTGACCATGGACGCCGGTGTTTTTTCATAGTGATTCTCCAGCTGGCTGACAGGAAATGGGCAGCTTAACACCAATCAGAGTAAAAACACAGGAATCAAATGGGTGGAAGAGGATTTAGCATGTCAATCTGTTAATAGAAACACACACAATGCACAGACTACGAATCTGAGTCTATGTCACACATTGCAAGGTATAACTCAACCCAGTGCCCTTACTATGATGATTAATATACAATAATTATATGTGCGTTAAATATCTTAGGTGACATGCAGTTTGAAGATGTGAATCTTCAGCCTTTGGTGGATGCTTTGAGGGTTCGCTTGAAGTGACATTAGGAGAACCTTTAAAGTTGTGCTCCAAAAATGTGCAGGGACCGGACAGCTCCAGCACCTCTGCCACCAGTATGGGTCCTGGAGCTGTGACTTAACGTAGCATTCTCAGCTTGTCACCTAAACGGCTGTAAGTGGAACAGTACAATAAAAGTTCTGACTGTTGTTGCTGAGCGCGTTTTCTGCTACCTGGCCTCACAAAGCTGCCAGCGCTCAGCTCTTCCTGATGAGTGGCACTTTCAGTACAGGTTCTGCTGGATTTTTAAGGACGCTCATTTGAATATCATTCCCCCAGGAGCCTGTTTGCTGTTTTTGGATTTTCGGTACTTTCTGATAGTAATCAAATTATGTATTTCATTTGTCAGCTTTTGGATGGTTTTTGCTGAGTCAAAATAAAAGTTTTAAAAGCATTATGAAAACCTGGACTTACAATCACAGATGGAAGTATGGATTTGACATCAGACAGTAGTAGCCGATCCAGCGCTGTCCTCTACTTCCTCTAGATTTCTGCTTCTGCTTTGAGACTTAAAGGGACAGTGTGCTGACAGCGTCTGGGCTGTGATAGTGATGCGTCACTTTTAACTGGTGCCGGATGCAGAAGTGGTTACGGCCAAGCAGTAGCTGCACCTCCCCTTTTACTGTACTAGAAAAGGAAAATGATCATGACATCGCTTTATTTAAAATCCAGAAGGTCAGCTCAGATGACGCTGCTTTGCCCGAAAACAGATCCTCGCGAAAGGTGAGGGCTTTCTGCAGGACAGGGTTAGGCAGGTGCTGACTCAGGTCCTCTGGAAGCCCTGTCCGGGCCGGCAGGTCGGACTTGCTTCTGGAACATGCCTCTGCCACTCAGGTAGCTTCATTTCTTGG
>JAODUD010000019.1:15518358-15528987 GCA_026784285.1 Stomatorhinus walkeri | reverse complement strand
GTGAAGTCTTAAAGCACTTATGTAAGTCGCTCTGGCTAAGAGCGTCTGCCAAATGCTATAAATGTAAATGTAAATGTCGTCATGACAAACAAAAGCAGTTAGAGGTATGCAATGGATGAAAACAGGATAGTGAACTCCTTCAGTGGTTTTTTGTGTTACATTGTACATTGTCCAACTTCCAAATGCTTATCATAAACAGTGTAATCCATTCTGGTGTGTTGAGAGTGGTGTAGTGCTTTGTGGAGTAGTACATTTGCCTCACACCTCTACACCTCTGGACTTTGTGTGTGTATGAACTTTGCATGTTCTCCTAGTGTTCCTGCTAGCACACCATGTGGTTAAATGAATTGTGTTTCTGAATTGTCCCTGTAATGGACTGGTGTTATATTCTAGAATGGTCGCTGCCTCCCACCGCAACACCTTACTGAACAAATTATTAAGCGACATCACTGGATACTGTGTTGGATTTTAACCGTCTAGTTCCATATAGGGAAATCCATCCATCCATCCATCTCCCAACCATTTATCCAGTAGAGGGCTATAGTGAGCCTGTAGCTTATCCTGGGAAGCAGAGGGGAGGGCCACAGTCTCTACAGAATCCCTGACCATCACAGACACATGCACATAGCAGAGTGCTTTTAGATGTCTGGTCACCTAACTGTATACTTTTGGACTGTGAGTAGAGACCAGAGTGCCTGAAAAAGACACGTAAAACCAGGAGGATGTTAATTTGGATAAAGGTGGGATGGTCGCTCAGGGGCTGGATTAGGGATCCATATTTCCATATCCATATTTATGTCCTGAAGGTTTTGGATTTAAATACTGTGACTTGCAGTGTGATTGTATCACTGCTTGTCATGGCCATTAATTATAATTGCTGACCCTCCTCTGTGATCCTCATTTTTGCTTTGGACAAAAGCTTCTTCTAAAAAAATTAATGTAATAAATAAAAACGTAATTTATTGTGACATAGTTAATGATGCTTTCTTTCACAAGTTTGTTATTGTGGTGAGTCAAGTTCATAAATGAACAAGGCATAAGGTAAATATTTTTAAAAAACTATACTCATATTTTAAAACAATATATTAACGCTATCAGATTATGTTTTAGAAACTATGCGGTAACGCAAACAACAGAATAATTAACCACTTATTATCTGAGAGGAATGGGCTGAATGGTTTCGTTGCTTGCGGTTTGACATACGTATTACGTCCTCCGTGATGTAACACGGAACGATACCATTTCCTTTCAAGGAGCTTGTTACGTCACCGCTAAGGTGACAGTGGGGGCTGGGGTGACAGAAATTGACAAACAGGCGCTTTAGTTAGAACGGGGGGGTTAAACCCTAACGAGGAGACACGGCAGCAAAGGTGTTCATTTTGAAATTACTAACTCATCATTCAAAGGTTAGTGCGTTTGCATTGTCTCATTTGTACTATTGTTAACGATATTCTTTTAAAATTTAATCGGAAGTATAAGAGTAACTTTTTTTTACTTCTTTGCTGTATCTGCAGTGTTGATCGCAATCGGTACGTTACCTTCCTAAATTATAGCATTGCTGTTTTTCCTTCTTATGTTTTTATTTTGTCGGTCTTTAACCTAGGTTTGTTCTGTTTAATTCTTTTATGGAAGCCTCGAGTGAACTGCCTTCCATTGTAGGCGTATGGTGTGACATTTTCCGGCCAAAATGTTTATTTAAGGACTGACACGAAAACTAGCTTTCATATGTGTGCCGTTTATGTCCAACAAAGTTTATCTGTTAAGTTCCAAACTGGATTGGGTCTGTGATACTTTATCTCAGACCCCAGACAGACAATCTGTGACGAGCAAGTGGCAAAGGAACTAGCCGTCATCGCAATTTAATCTGTGGCCATAACGGATACCCACAGTAACTTTTAGACATTTTTCAGTTAGCAAGAGGTTTTTGTTTTGTAATTCGCACCGGGCAATGGCGTCAGTGGGAGAAAATAAATTTTATAAATATTTGATTGCACCACCAACCGTGTTTAATACAAATAATCGCCCGTGAATAGTAAAAAAAGAGGTAATGCTAAACAGTATATCACAACATTATCTTTGTCTCCCTATAAAATAATACATACTTTTCCTTTAAGATACTATAGCAAGATGTTTAAAAGGTCTTTTCCTCTCTTTTTCCTCTCAACCAACCTTGTAAGATAAAAATTATAGTGATGATTGACGTCGGGGTTAATCAATGAACTGTGTCGTGGGCGTGGTCTTTGATAATAGCAGCCAATAATAGGTAGGTGGGTGTCAGCTCTTTTCCTGCTTTTTTTTTTTTTTTTTTTTTTACCTTAAGTTGTTGAGTTGTACTCGATAGTGAAAAGAAGAGAAGAGTAGAAAGGGGAATTTGGGGACGATTCCGTCGGTAAGTTCGGTGCGAAATGGTGTCTTTTGACGTACTAGAAAGGCGATAGTTATCAAGTATGGCCCGAGAGTGACATTTTGCTCAGCGTACGTTGGCTGCCGATATGTTTGTACTGTGCTGAGTCGAACAAAAGGGTAGTGTTGGAAGGAAATGAAGGATGTGAAGGGACCGGGACCGGTGGCTGGCGGTCGGTGCCGATAAATAGACGAGGGCTTAGCAGCAAAAAGTTGCAGAGACGTCGTGTATTTTCTTAAAAAGAATGCGGCGAATGTTCCTCGGTGTCTGTCCGTCTTTCTGCCGCGGCTCGCAGGGCTAGCTGTCTGCCCCCCCACCTCGTAACACATCCCTGCTTCCCCACCAGCTTCTCCATATCATTTTCATCTTGCCTCCAAATGCGGATCCACTGCTTCTTAAGCGAGTTAGGGCATCAAATGCCCCCACGGATACTGCCGTCAAATCCGCTGTGGTGCTGTGCCCGGCATTACTGAAGCCGCTGTCTTCATATTAATGGACATTTGTCATAACCTGGGCTTCTGTGGCATGGTGTTCCTGGAGTGATACCCCTTTATTGATGGATAAGGGTTTTCTGTGAATAAGAAAAGCCTTTCGTTGACAAAGGCACCAGACAATTGATTACAGTTGTACTTTTTTGGTGGTATTCGGTTGGATTGCATTTACATTTCCTAAGAGATTCAAAAACAGGTGTGACCAGAAACATGACAGCAGGTTTTATGGTTTGTTAGTTTGGATATGGTTTCATATTATAGGTTGTGTTGTGTGTGTGTGTGTTTGAATATAGAAAACGTGGTGCTTTGTGTCCAGCTTATACAAACATCACATTCGATTTTACAGCTGATCCTGTCTGTCAGGAATTGCTGGAAATTAAGAGGAAAAAATGCATTTAATCAAATAAACATGAGCACACTCACTTCATCCTGGCTTCTGCTTAATTAAACTTTTGTAGAACCTATTACAATCCTTTCAGAACATTTTGTTAATGTTAAATTGTCTGTATTTTAAATATGGTTTGGGTTTGGTGCATTTAGGGGATGAGAAGATGGATTTGGTTTCCTTGCAATTTACTCGCTTTAGTGTATTAAGACACTGTGATTGGTTGGTATTGTAATTGTCTGTTTTTGTTCGTGAGTAATTGGATAACCTAATATTTTTTCTCTTAGTCTAAATAAACAATAGAACAAACTAAATGACTCTTGACTGTTGACTTTGCAGTCTTTTCCCGATGCGCTCGCTGGAGCTGCTCGAGTCATCAGGCTGTGCCGTATCACCCCTGACTTGACTGGTCCGGGAGGGTCAGTCTTCCTGCTATACGTGCGCAATGACTGTCCCTGTGCTGAATCCGCATGTGAGTCGGCAGCGCTGCTCCACCTGAGCCATTGCGTGCTTGTGCCATCACACAGTGGCACTAACGCAGCCAAGAACCTTACCGCAGAGCGGGTACACCTGCGTGCAGTGGCACGCAACTTCACATGGATTCTCGAGGAAAACACAGGCAGATATGGATTGGGGGTGTCACTACATTTCATCATGTTTTGTACCCACTATGCACATCAAAGCAACACATCCCGTTATAGGCAGATGCAAGCGGCTGTTTTCACGAAAATATAGACCTGTCAGTTTTGATCTTTTTAATAATTTTGTGCTGATGTCATTTGTAGTTTTATGAAGTGTAAGTGCCCTCTGTTAAATATTAGAATATTATAGTTGAAGTGCCTTTGGAGTTGGGGGGTGGGCTGAGGTTCTTCAGTATCATCCTTTCATGACCGTCCTTCCTTTTCGTCCCAGGAGGACAGGGGTGGACTAGTATCACACGGTGTCCTGTGATGATGCTCAGAAACCAAGGCCATGACTGACTTGCTGGTTCTCCAAGAAAGAGCCATAGGGCTTCTCTTGGAAGTAATGTGCCTGGAAGCCTGCAAATTAAAACCCTGAAACCTAGATGTGGTTACATCTTACATACTCAAGTAAAACCTATGAATGAATAAATGGCTGAGAAGAGGCTTTAGAGTCTTTAGTGAATCAACTGTTTCAGGATTCCCTGAGAACTGCTAACTGGGATTTTCGGGAGAGATGAAACAGGAGAGCTAGCAAATGAGTTTCGTCTCTGTGTGGAAACAAGCATGACTCACTGCTCAGTACGTTCACTGTGCTTCTCGCTGCCAGTTTGACAGCAGGCCCACCTGGAGCAGGGTTGTGTTACCAGGCCCTCCCCCTAGCTTGACAGCAGATGGCGCTCTCTCCATGCCCTGGTTGGCTGGGTTCTCCCAGCCTGTTGCGGGCCCTACAAGCCCCTCTCTTCGCTGCCCGCTTCCGTGGTTCCTGATGCCGATTCGTGTGACCTATTGCCGTGCTTGACTCTGTCGTCTCTGGGCTTCTGCAGGTGGGACATGGCTCAGGAGACCAACCAGACGCAGGGGCCCATGCTCTGTACCACTGGCTGCGGTTTCTATGGGAACCCCCGCACCAATGGGATGTGCTCAGTGTGTTATAAGGACTATTTACAAAGACAGAACAGCAGTGGCAGAGTTAGTCCCTCAGGTAGGCCTTCCTAAGACGCTGCTCCAAGGCAGCTGGAATGAAGCTGCATTCATGGTGGTGCCTTAAATGACCTGCAGATGTTTTGCTTCTCTGATAACCACCGTCCACCTTTAGTTGAGATGCTTGCTGCCAAACCTGGCTGAAGTTAAATAAATGGACCAAGCTTGTATTGTCTTGTGCCTCTGGGCTGCAGAAGTTTTGGTACCTTCCCCGGGGTATAAATTCAAAGGTCTTCTCAGAGCTCTGCAAATATAAATTTGGGGTCACGGTGGAGATCCCATTCCTTAGCGACACCCCCTGCTGGCGGTCACTCCGTAAAGCTTCCTGTATTGCCACAGCCTCATCCGGGGTCAGCGCTTTGGGGGAGTCCCTGGCCACGCCTCGCACAGACAGCGGCGTCCTGGTGCTGGCACCAGCGTCGCCCTCGGCAACTGGCACCCTGGAGTCCAGCAGCAGGTACGCTGTTCTTGCCTTCTCTTTGTCAAGCTCATTCCAGAGGTAATTCCAGAAGGCTCTGGTCATTTCTGCCTTGCTTTTGACCCCTTCGGGGGGGCTGCAATGCCCCAGGGCTCACATGAATGTCATATGAATATTTACCATACTGTTTACGAGATCTTCACCATGACAGGAGACGGTCTTGTTTCCTTTATTGATATTTAGTCATCTTGCCCTCCTCTCCCCTCTCCAGAAATTTGTGTCTGTGTGAGTGAGTGAGTGTGTGTGAGAGAGAGAGAGAGAACGAGAACACGGCAGAGAGGAACGTTTCCAAGATGGGCCACACCAACTTATTGCTGACCGCAGAAATGTACCTGTAACCAGAGAAAGACTCCATGTGTTTTGCTCCATCCTGTTTTGTCAGACTGGTTAACCATGTGTACTGAAAATGTGACTCACTTTGTGAGTACCGCCCCGTAGACCTACTCTGATTTTATTTAACAAAAACCACCCGGATTGTTTTTAGTGTCATATCCAGCCAGAATCTGTTATCACAACCGTCTCTTACACATTCTGAAGAGGATGACTCAACGGGGGACAAGGCAAGGCCAAAAACGGACCATTTACAGGGTACTCTTATTTCCTGATTCTTCGTTTCACTGGCGTAATGTCCTGCTTAATTTGCAAAATGGCCTCTACTAATTTTAATTTTATCGCTGAAGTGCCACTGATCTGGAGCTAAGTGCACACCTTGACCGGCCGGCGGGAGCCAGGTGTAGCGACAGGATGACTGGGATGTATCTGAATAGCCGTGGGTGTGTTGCAGACCATAAAAACAGGCTCCTGGTCCTGGGGATCACCTCCCGCAGGTGCCCTTTCCTTGTTTTCAGTGGTTTTTAACAAGGAGTGGACCGACATGTCACTAGTTTGTGTTGAGTGATAATTTTTTTCCTTTATATCGCAATTTCAAGGATGCTAGAATATTATAATGACGTTGTTTATGATTTGAAGAGGTCACATCTTTTCACCAAATACAATCCAAACAATAAACAAACGCCTCTTAGGTTTATGTATTGGCTAAATTAAAGTTGTACATCTTGCCCACTTCTGGGCTTACTTCAACTGTAAATGAATGTGATTCATAAATATATGCAGCACGATTAGTCCTAGAATATCCAGGTCTACACACTGCCACCAGTTAATGTTACACAAGCTGCCTCTGCTCATCAAGGTTTTGCTTAACTTCGGCAGTAATTGGACTTGTTTAATTTTTTAGCTGAATGGTGACGTATTACTATATTTGATGAAAATTGCTATTCCTAGAAAGCGATTTTTCTATAAATGGAAAATCGTAGCTGCAGTAAAACATCTGTCAGCCGTATGTCCTCACAGTGATGCCTTTCAAACTCTCATGGCCGAACAGGTGATGTTCAGTCTCCTGTGGTACCCGGGGCAAGACTGACTGGTTTAAACGGCTTGTTTCAGTGATATTTCTGTCATCGAAATATAATTGAAGTCCTTTAAGAGCCTTGGGACAGAATGAACTTTATGTGCATATTTACGTTAGTGGACTTCTCCTTTACAGCCTTTCATCTCAGATAAGCTCATTTATAGTACTGCTGTCTGTGGTGAAATATACTCCCCTATGCACGTGCTCAGTGTGTCAGAGGGCTGACTGGGTCATGCTGCCATTTTGCACATTGTGGACTTTATTTTTCCACTCTGTTACTCCAGACACTGCAAACAAACCATCTGTGAATCTTTAGCTGTAAAGTTTGTAATAGAAAGCAGGAAAAGTCCAGTATGATCAGGGCAAGGTACCAGCTAGCCACTAGATGGTGACTGAGAGTGAGCTGTTTATCTGAGCATGTGTATTGGGGGGGGGGGGGGGGGTGTTCCCCCTTTCCGAAGGTCAGGTCAAAGAAGACAAGGAAGCACTTGAAAGATGATTAGATGGAAAGTATGACTGAACTTAAGTAAACATCTGGTCAGAACTCTTCTGGAGAAATGCCTGACCTAGACTTTGTGTCCATCCCTTCAGCATCGGTGCCAGAAAACACAGAGCGGTGCTCTGCGGAGGGCCAGGAACCGTCCCCTGATAGACCCAAGCAGAAGAGGAACCGCTGTTCGATGTGCCGCAAGAAAGTGGGCCTCACAGGTCGGTGCTCTGGCTGCTCCATAGTCCCTGGCGTGCATTACCCTGCCATGGTGTTGTCATTTAGCGGTGCCACGGTGTGGGTCTCGCTACTCCCCCTGTGATGGTCCTACAGTGACAGGTACAGATGCTTTACAGAAGAAGCCTGTTTGCCTACTGCAGACCCATCTTGCTGCTCCGTCTAGATTTCAGCGTATTTTATGATGGGAATGGAGTGAGATGGTACATTTCTGCTTTAATGGTAAATGTAGTAAAAGTGCTTTGGGTCACAGGCCAGGTTAATGGGATGCCTCTTCACATGTGTGCTGCTTCAAATGTCATAAACCATAATGTAGGAGGAATAATGAGCAGGGACTGGGGTCGCCATCCGTGAGCGTGTGCTGGAGGGTGCCTAGCTGACCCCTGTGCGCCTTGTACCCAGGCTTCGACTGCCGCTGTGGGAATATGTTCTGCGGGATCCACCGGTACTCGGACATGCACGGCTGCACCTTCGACTACAAGGCCGACGGCGCCGAGAGGATCAGGAAGGACAACCCCGTCGTCGTTGGAGAGAAAATCCAGAAGATCTGAGAATGTCTGCCCAACCCCTCAAGATTAAATTCTTCGCGGAGATCTCAGCAATACCCCCCCCCCTTTCTGGCGCTTTAAATCATGCATGTCACCTCAAAAAAATGCCTATTTGAACATCTTATTCAAAGTGTTTCCTTTGAAGTTTTTTTTCACTTTCACGTTTTCTTTTGTGAGTCGTGTCATATGATACATAATCGGGTTTGTGTGATTTTCCTTCCATTTTTAACTTGGCGTGTCCAGTTACTCACAGTATGTTGCGGCAGCAGAGAGACTGAAATTCGACGTGGATAAGATTGCATGGTCCCCGCCCCTTTACTTTGTACTGTGTATATAGTTTTCCTATATTTCAGCACAACTTTTTCTGATAGTGTTTTTAAGGCACTAATAGGTATTTATCACTGAATGTATTCAGATGCGTGTGGCTGATCCTTTTTGCTCTACATTAACAAAACGATTTTTGCAAACGTTTGCATATTTTCTGTGTATGATCTAGAGAGATGAACGTGTGTGTACGCGAGCGTGAGCGGTATGGACTAGACTGTTTGCATTTCACTGTTGGCTGTGAGTTTTATTGGGAAAATATAGTTCATTTATATGAATGCACAAAAGATGTATAACCCGAAAGAATTGTGCTGTATTTATGTTAGTTAATTCACTGCATAACTTTGATCTCAATAAAGTTAATTTTAATTTTACTCGTTGCTAAATTCATGAATTTTATCCATTTAAGCGAAGTGTTGGTATGGTTATGTACACTTGGTACATTTCCACTCAAAGTTAATGATCTCTTGTGTTATCGAGACGAAGACGTACGCCTAGGTTTTTCTTATTTACAAAAGCAGACAAATGGGTTTCGCTTAAAATAACTGTCAAGTGATGTCCAAGTCCGTCCTATAATCTGATTATTCACAAACATATCAATAACGTTAACGCTCCCGATGGCGTGTTACCCTGAGCTGTGTGTGTGTGATCTGCCGCGCTGACTGACCGAGCCTTATTGATTGTGCTTAGACATTGAAAAATGTCCGCCGTAAACGAGGGCGAAAAAACCCGCAATTCATAATTTACCTTTTTTTCTCTCAAGGAATACAAGTCACAGTACACCTCAGCAGTCACAATCATATGACACTCTTTGCTATCACTTAACAACGTGTGACATTCCAATAATAATGCCTATAATAGGTAGGCCTATAGACGTTCCAGTATTACATAAATTAAATATATTCACTAGTTCTTGTCAATCACAGCTGAGCAACGAGAGAATATGAAGGCATTTTTGCAGTTGTTCATGAGTTGCATCGAATCCAATATATTACCAATTTCTTTAAGAAATTCCTATAGAGTAGGTGGGGATCTCTTGTATTTCAGATCTTACGATGTTTCCGACACCACAGGACTTAAATGCAAACTACTTCACACCAGAAGCGTGGCGTTTCCTGTGCTGTACTGCCCAACATACTAGGCACATGCTGCAATCGTTTGTTAATCTAAATGTTTGTAAATTAAGGGTAACAAATGATCAGAGCATTGTTTAAAGCTCTAATGCTGGATGATAAAGCAGGCATACTCGACAATGGCGA
Organism: Stomatorhinus walkeri; assembly: GCA_026784285.1. Lineage (NCBI taxonomy): Eukaryota > Metazoa > Chordata > Actinopteri > Osteoglossiformes > Mormyridae > Stomatorhinus > Stomatorhinus walkeri. The sequence continues at coordinate 15,519,302 of JAODUD010000019.1, read as the reverse complement.
ATTAATTTTATGTGATGTTCACGTTTCTAACAGGAGACATGTTTATTTAAGCAGAAATGGATTTGGTTCACCTTACTATTCTGGACCGCAGTTTTCCAGCCGTCAGCATTTGTCGGATTAGGTAAGTGTAACTTTAAAAATCGCCCGCTTGTCTAAAAATACCGGATCTGGTAAAAAAAATAATAAAAAATACTCTTTTCAAGTGCAGAAGGAGTCATACCCAGGCACAATGTGTCATCTGCTGCTTCCGGAAAGGACCCCGTCACCCGCCTCTGCCTGAGCCCCTCTTGAGCTCCTGCTGAGCCGCAGCAGTCAGGTGTCTCTCGGCCCTCCGACGGTGATCACCATGTGAAGAAGGCTTACTGCATACTACATAATGTACTGTTTGGAGGTACTCAGATTTAATCATTTTGAGCAGTTCGTCATCGAAATTTGACCCCAACAATTAAGTTTGTCAGGGATGGGGAGGGACTTTGCAGATGCACTGAACATACAGTAGTACAGTTACTATTAATACAGAAAGTATCATCTTATTAGCTCATGCTGATGCCGTGGAGCAGTATTTTCCAACCCCTTCCTCAGGGTCCCCCAGATGGACCATATTATTGCTCACTCCCAGCTCCTTGCCAGACGGTCCACATTTTTCCTACTGGGAGATGGAACGTTGGGGGGTCCTCGAGGACCGAATTGGGAAACACCGCTATGGAGGACCTGCTCTGTCTTGCCTCTGATCCCTCACTGTGCCTGTCCTGCTCTGTCTTGCCTCTGATCCCTCACTGCCTGTCCTGCTCTGTCTTGCCTCTGATCCCTCACTTCACTGTACCTGTCCTACCCTGTCTTGCCTCTGATCCCTCACTGTGTCTGTCTTGCTCTGTCTTGCCTCTGATCCCTCACTGTGCCTGTCCTGCTCTGTCTTGCCTCTGATCCCTCACTGCCTGTCCTGC
>JAODUD010000019.1:15479341-15495346 GCA_026784285.1 Stomatorhinus walkeri | reverse complement strand
TCCCACTGTATCTCCCCTTGTCATTCGCTTCAAGCTTTCTCGCTGAGCGGTTTACTTTACAGTGTGCTGTGTGTGATCGACGATGTCATGACCGCCTACAAGCTGCTCTTCAACCAGAAAAAGAAGCAGTGGCAGCAACTGTCGATCACAATGTTTTTTCAGTTGTAAACAATGTTGTAAACAATACAGGGAGGGTTTAAAAACATCCAAATACACGTTAAATAATTAAATAAATATGGCGGAAATTCAGTTATCGCGGTCGGCCTTGGAACCTATCTCCCGCGATAAGTGAGGGATTACTGTACATGTTTGCTTGCAGTCAACAAGCTGGGGTTTGTTAGGCTTTTATGTCGTACTAAGAACTTTAGATTATAGTAACTGCCATAATAATTTTTCAAATTCTGTTCACTCCATGATGGTGGTTAAATACAATTTTTTAAAATTTCAAAATGAAATTTATTCAGACCTGTTCTTTGTTTCTCTTTAAAGCTTCTGTACTCCCTTGTGGTTTTTTTTGGCATTTACCCACTTCTTGTAAATTGAGCAATAGGGAGATCATGAGGCCCTCTGGTGGATGGAGGATTAAATTGAGAACAAGCTATGAATCACTGCAGAAAGTTTTATTTGTGCTATTTTACCTTGCCAAACGGAGACCATGCTTTTTTTTTTATAGTGTATTCGACAAATTGATTGAAGCTTATTTAATACTTGAGTTAATATTTAATTTCTAGACTCCAGTTCGAGAATTCACTGTTGGTGCGCCATTTCCCCGATGGCGTCCCCTCACACCGGGTTCAGCCTGCGTTCCAGGTGTGACTCCTGTTGACCCGTGACAGCACGCTGGGGACTTGCTGCATTAAGCCTGAAAGCGGATTCAGCCACTTTAAATCTCATTTTTTCCCCTATTCGTCACCCACCCTCTGTTGTGTAGAGTCGCTGACACATAGTGCTTGTCCACATGGTCGCCCCACGGCTCAGCTGCTCCTGATTCCACACGCCTATGAAAGGCCTGGTATCTCCCAAATGGCGCTCCCAGATTGTCTCAAAATGGCGGCCACCGCTCTTCTGTCACTGGGTTGTTGTAGATGTTGTCTGTGTTGGCGGGAATGGTGATGATCGGTGTCCTACTGATAAGGAAAGGTTTGCTAGGTAGGGTGAACCTGCATGGGTGGTGGAGGATTGCAAAAGGGCCAAACAGGCCAGTGAATCTCATTACAACATCCACCCTCTCCATGAGAGAAAATCCAGAGGAAGATTTTTGTTCCAATCTACCAGCTGGTTACTCTGTGACTGACTGTTTAGACAACTTGTTGGTTGAAACAGAAACCTGGTCTGGATTTGTACTTTCTGGGCATACAATTTTCACCTCTGCTCTCTGTGCCCTGTGTGTCAGGGCTGGGGGACGTGACCCATGGGGGGCTGTTTTTGGGATGAGCTCTCAATCGGCCGATTACAGCCACTGCTTTACTATTGGCTGACAGAGGTCATCCCAAAAACCCCACACCGCCCCCCCCATGGGTCATGTTCCCCAGCCCTGCTGTATGAGATTACCAACCTGCACCATGACACCTTCAATTAAGTTTAAATGCACAACAAAACAAAGGGCAGCACATACAGGCAATTGGATAAGTTTGTCTGAGAGCTACATAGTAAATAATGTACAAAAAGCAGGAAATACTACAAAATTTATAAATCCTAAGAAATCTGTGAGTGACATGGGTGATTGGGTTTAGTTAAGCCGGCTTCTAGAATCTTTCGTAGATGTTTCCCATCGTATGTGGACTCGCACTGAGACTGTGTGCCTTCATTATATGGTCAGTCTCTGAAGACTGTGGCGCGTGGCGTGGTCTGTGGGGGCGGCCAAGGTGCAGGCTCTTCCTGAGGGCTGACTGCCCCTCCCTCCCCCTCCCCTCTTACGCCGCACAGAGAGAACCACAGCGAGATCGAACGGCGTCGCCGCAACAAGATGAGCCAGTATATCACAGAGCTGTCGGACATGGTGCCCACCTGCAGTGCTCTGGCCCGCAAACCCGACAAGCTGACCATCCTTCGCATGGCCGTCTCGCACATGAAGACCATGCGGGGGGCTGGCAACACCTCCATCAACGGGGCCTACAAGCCGTCCTTCCTCACCGAGCAGGTGAACGGCCCCCTCCGGCGGAATTAAAACTGAAGGGTCATTCTGTATCCAAAGTTCACTGTCATTATACACTATATGGACAAAAGTATTGGGACACCTGGCCATTGCACCTTTTATGACGTCCCATTCTAAATCCATAGGCATCAGTACAGGGCTGGTCCCCCCCTTTGCAGCTGTAACAGCTGCCACTCTTCTGGGGAGGTTTTCCACAGGATTTTGTACTGTGTCTGTGGGCATTTTGCCCATTCATCCAGAAGAGCATTAGTGAGGTCAGACACTGATGTTGGATGTGAAGGCCTGGCTCACAATCTCTATTCTAGTTCATCCCAAAGGTGTTTGATGGGCTGAGGTCAGGTTCTGTGTGGGCCAGTCAAGTTCTTCCACACCAAACTCACCCAACCATGTGTTTATAGACCTTGCTTTGTGCACTGGGGCACAGTCATGTTGGAACAGGAAAGGTCCTTCAACAAACTGTTACCATAAAACTTGAAGCATAGAGTTGTCCCAAATGTCTTTGTACGCTGAGGCATCCCTTCACTGGAACTAAGGGGCTCAGGCAGGTAACGTTCTCCTGGCATCTGCCAAACCCTGACCTGCCCATCAGACAGAGCAGCGCGATTCCTCACTCCACAGAACGCGTTTCCACTGCTCCAGAGTGCAGTGACGGTGCGCTTTACACCGCTCCATCTGACGCTTGGCATCGAGCTTGGCGATGTGAGGCTTGCATGCAGCTGCTCGGCCATGGAATCCCATTCTATGAAGCTCCAATGCTGGGGAGGGGGGGGGTAGTAGCAGAGGAAGTCTGAATCTCTGTAGTCATTGAGTCAGAGCACTGGCGAGTTTAACACGTTATACACCTCAGCATTTGATGACCTCGCTCTGATACGTTACATAGTCTGCCACTACAATTCTATTTAATAGAATTATTGTTTCTAAATGCTTTTACTTTGCAATAATACTAGGTATAGTTGACCGTGGAATATCTAGCCGGTAAGAAATTTCACGAACTGACTTATTGCACAGGTGGGGTCCCAAGACAGCGGCACACCTGAATTCACTGAGCTCTTCAGAATAACCTGTTCTTTTACAAATAAAAAATAAAAAAATGCTTGATTTTATACACCTTTGGCAATGGATCTGAATGAAATGCATGAATTCAACGATTAAGAAGTGTGACCCAATTCTTTTGTCCATATAGTACAGTACCGCTCTTTACCATGGGCCTTCCATAATCACTTATTATAATCACTGTACAGGGTCAACGAAAGCCTGAATTCTATCCTAGAGGGGTTAAGGCGGGGGGATGCTCTGGATGGTCACAGGAAAAACACACACACACACACCGGAAGGGCAACTTGGACACACCATTATACATAACTATGTTTCTGCCCTTCAAGAGGAACCCGGCACAAACTAAGAGAAAAAACAGATTCTGGACACGATCAATCAGACACATTCAGATGAGAAGTCTTCACAAAGCAAAGCTAATCAGGAGGGATTGCATTTGAAGTTTTTTTTTAAAACAGCCTTTATCAGTTGTATATTTATTAAAATGCAAATTTCTGGTGACTGATGCTCAGTTGTCACTGTAAGCAATGGTCACTGATTCAAGTAATAAATGCAGCATATTGTGAATGATAACAGTGAAGAACAATGCTTGAGGATAAGTGCTCCGGCACATGGCCTTAGCGGGTTCTGAATTTCGGGTGCATTCCTGAAACCTCTGGGCAGAGATATGGAGTTCATTTTAAAAATGTGTTGCCATAGGAACATGTTTGTATAAAGCGGTTTAGAGACACAGAGGTATATGTATCCTGTGTCTGGTCAGGGTGAACCTGAAGGCCATCCCATGGGGACGATGGGGGGACATCATCTAACCCACGCTCACGCAAGTACACTACATGGACAGCCTGTACAACACCAGCCTGTACAACATCTCACTCTCAATCAAAGGGCTTTAATATGAAGCTGACTGGCCCTTGGCTGCTGTAGTAGCCTGTTCTCCTCTGGGAAGGCTTTTCTTTATATGCTGGAACATCGCTGGTGGGATTTGCTGCCGTTCAGGGTGGGTATTGATGCTGGGTGATCAGGTCCCTTCCTGTGAGCTTGTGTGGCCCCCACCTCGCAGCTGGGCTTGCTCCCAGATGTTTCTACTTTTCTTGCGGTTGACCAGGGCAGCCCTAGCAGGACAGAGATGTGGGTAACTGCCTTGTTGGGAAGGTTTCCAGTGGTGTCTAATGACAGTTCTAGGCTGATTAACCTCTTCTGTATGACCCCCCCCCATTCTACTTCCGTTGTTTGGTGCTGCAGATTGCATGGGTGTGTGATTAATTTTATACCTGTATATCAGCAATGGAAGTGGCTTATGTTGCAAATTCCTCCTACAGGTGTCCCAATCCTTTTGTCCATATAATGTAACTACAGACTTCTGGCAAATTAAACATGCCAGTTCACCTAAGCACATGCTTTTGAGCTGGGGAAGGAAACCCCGGCAAATCCACCTTAAATTTAATGCACCTCTGGATACTCTTTGAATGAGTGTCTTAAGTATTGGCTATAGATGCAAACAATTACCACTTCAGCCTTTAGCCTTCAAGGGGCGCTGTGGGGAAATTTGATTATGTAGGATCCAAAAGATGACTTGTGACCAGACCCAAGCAGCAAACCTAAAATGGCTTTATCTGCACTTCATGTGACGTCGAGTGTCACTGACACGGACCTGTGTGGCCTGTCTGCCCCCCAGGAGCTGAAACACTTAATCTTGGAGGCAGCAGATGGATTCCTGTTTGTGGTTGCGACCGAGACGGGCCGTGTGATCTATGTGTCGGACTCGGTGACGCCGGTGCTGAACCAGCCGCAGTCCGAGTGGCTGGGAAGCTCACTGTACGAGCAGGTGCACCCGGACGACGTGGACAAGCTGAGGGAGCAGCTGAGCACCTCGGAGAGCTCCATGGCAGGTAGGAAGTGGCCCACAACCCTGAAAGGAAAAAGTCATTGGAGGATGGATGGATGGATGGATGGATGCTTGTCTTGAAGGGAAACAGGCCATCTGAGTAAAAGGGAGACAAGTTTGTCTTTGCTGTCACTAGAGGGAGCTATTGAGCTATGATGGCAGCTCATGAGGGATCTGCAGGAAGTTGCCTACTGACAGCTTCTGACTATGACCTTATTTGACTGGTGCTGCTGTCCAAAGCTGAGAAGGGTGAGTTTTTAGGGGATTAAAAACAACCTGTACTGAATTGTTCTGGTCGAGGTTTGATGACACTTGTGGGAGCTTTAGCCACCAAGGAATGGTCCCGGAACGAGATCCACCTGGGTGGGCAGAGCTATGAGGTGTGGCCAAGGCCTCCAGAAAGCCTAAAGAGATGAGGTCAGGCTCTCCTCTGTGGTGATGGCGGTGGGACGCTGATCAGGATGTGGAGCTTCTCCATCACTGAAGAGCCTACCTGGTTACGCTGGTGGAGATTTTCAGAAAACAATACAGGAGGAGACAGGTGCCCGAAAAGCCGTGGTGTTGGAGGGGAGAGGTGGCATCTTCATTGGCTCAGTCACTGAGATGGCGATACCTGCTTTAGGACTTAATGCAACCAATTATCCAATAAAGTTTATGGTTATCTTTGTAAAAGGATCGAAGGATTTTAAATTTGTCATTGTGCAAGTGGTTTACAGGGACAACAGAATTTACTAGCAGCCTCTGCAATGATATAAATAATGTGTAGATCATGCATACATACATACATACACATACTTATACATACATACATACATACATTTATACACATACATATACATGCATACACATATGGTGCATATATGATATGTGGAAGTTGTGCTCTGTACATTTTTGTTGGTGCAGTAAGAGTCAAAGTGCAAAGGACCGGGGGGGGGGTTGTGTATGAACGTGAGGTGTGGTTTGCTACAGTAGTCAGTGCTGCAGGTGAATGGCAGGTGAGTGGCGCCCAGTATTGAGCACACCTGTTTGTATCTTTATATATATATTTCACTCAATTCCACGCAGTGCCGCCTGAGGTCCTGCTAGCCGAGGTGGAGCTTTGGCTCGTGCTGCTTAACAGGATGTGCTGATGTGTTCCTGACGCCGCCTGCTGTGGTCCCGAACCCGGTGCCTTTTACGGCGGCCGTTGTAAATGCCGTGCTCTTGCTGATCGCCGCGCTCCTGTACTGTTTCGCCGTCGGGCCGCCAGGCCTCATGGTGTCTGTGTGTGAAGCCCAGGGCAGATGTGCTCTCTGCCAAGGAAACCAGAGCAGTGCTTTGCCGCATAAGTCACCCTGTGCGAGTTTCCCTTGGCCCATCTTCTGCTGCTTGGATGGCCCTGGCTCCCCACATCCACCAGATGCAGCTCATTTCCTCTTGTTTTCTCCCAGATAACCCTTCAGAAGGTTTCTGTGGCTGATGTGGAGGCCGGCCTCTGCTGGCGGTGTCTGAAGTTATGGTCTCATTACCCGTCCACCCGCTGTGACTCCACAGCACTCAGGCTGGCCTGAGACTCAGACTAGCACCCCCTGCTGGGTGGTTTTGAGAACTGCCAGGCTAGAACAATGAGGTCTGCAGTTCATGTTTACATTAAGGGACTATTTTAGGGACTTTTATTCCAGAGGAAATATTACTCACCCAGCATTAAAAAAATATAGAAACCATGTTCATCATTAAAATATAGTGCATTTATTTTAAATGACTTAATGTCCTAATAATATAAATGCTTAAACTTTCCACATCCTTCTGTGCCTTTCATAGTAGTCCTAGAGTCTGGTTAGTATATAATTTTTTTTTGTTCTGTGGCTTATCTTTTGACTTGTACGCAGTTTTCTGTGGAAACAGATCAATGAAATGCAGAGCTGTCCCACAGGCCTGTGGCTGGCCCAGAGTGGCCCATGCTGAGGATTATGGGAAGTGACATCTGTTTGCCACATCTGTCCTCTCACCTCTGCCACTGCTGATGTTGCACAGAAGCTGAGTCAAGCTAAAGTTCCCACAGGCCACTTGCTGAGGGCAGGTCCCATAAATCAGTGGAGAATCGCAGCGGTAGTGACTGAGGTCGCTTTGAGCTGCGCTGTACTGTAGTCCAGCCTTTTGGTTATTAGCCGGTTAGGGTAACCTCCGTCAGCGAAGCTATATTGTAAACTTAGCGTCTCTGACGAATTTAAACAACAAACATCTGTCACCAATGTGTTTTTATTTGGCCCGTTTCTCTATTACTGCCAGTAAAGATTTTGGTTTTCAACCCTGTTTTTTGTTCAGGAGAGAACTATGCAGGCGTCATCACATTAGTCAACAGGTCTGTGAACTCATACACTTTGTTTTTCGTGTCCTTGTGATGAAAAATCTGTGTGACTTTTTGTTTGTTTCAATTGCCGTCACCTTTTGCACTTTTGAGGGGAAAACAGCATTCTTGGCCTAAGTCTGTTAGGAGAGAGAAAAGAACAGATATTTTTTTGCAAATGTGATCCGCATCACACCATTGTGCTTTGAAAAGTGGGTTTCCCGCAATCCTGACTTTTAATAGATTAATTTCCTTTAGGTCAGATGATGGTATTTGACATGTGCTGTAACTAATATCATTACAAGAACATCCATTTACTTTCTAACTGGTAAAAATGATTAGGTTCATGGAGATCTGGAGCCTGTCCCAGAATAGCATAGAGGTATGTCCTGGATGGGATGCCAGTCTGTCATAGCACACATACAGTCATACACTATGAGCAACTTAAAGATCTGTGTGCGTGTGCGCTCATGTGTATGTGCATGAATGTGTGCGTGTGTATATATGATATGTATATATTACATTGTTGGGATCAAATGTCCCCACAATGTGATAAAAAAAACCTGTTATTTTGATAGTGTGGGGACCATTTTTTCGGCCCCCACAAGGGGAAACTCAATTTTATAGAAATCTGTGACTGCAATTAAAAACTAAAAATGTCTTGTATTATGTTTGGTTGGTTGTGGTTGTCATTGTTGCGATTAGGGTTTTTTCCCTAGAAATGAATGGATGGTCCCCACAAATATGTGAATACAAACGTGTGTGTGTGTGTGTGTGTGTGTATTGCATATGTTTTGAGAAGGCATCCCCACAAGAATAATACCTAAATTCATTTTTTTTTTAAATTTCCAAATACAAATTTAAATTAATTTCAAGTATTACAGATTTGTACAATTGCAAACAAGCATTTCTTCATACTGAAATAACTTTTTCAAAACCTCACGCAGTTAACAACAGCGCTCTGTGTGGATTAACCTGTGGCTCATTTTTCATGGCTATGACAGACTGCAGACTCCATCCCCAGTAAAACTTCACTTACTTAGAGCCCATTTTGCACATGCTTACATGCTGTTTTCAAAACTGTTGAAATACGATATAAACTGAATTAGTGCAATTTGCTACATTTCTAAAGCTATGATCTTGGAAATCTAAACAAGATGATGATGATGATGATGACGAAACTTTTATTGCTGATACATCATGTCACTTGTCACAAGTTCCAGTGAAAAACTGACCATCAACCCGACCATACATATACAAACATCACATTATAGGTGGTAGACCAGCATAGACAAACAGCCATCCGGTCCTACGGCCAGAGGTGCTGGTCACAGACCCACCTGTTCACGCTGGGGGTATGAAGCGGTGAAGGCGTGGGATGGGGGGAGGGTGCGGTGAGTGCGTATCTGTACGTATGTATATGTGTGTGTGTATCCAGGTGTCCTTGGGATTGGGGGAGAGGAATGCAAGAGAGTCTCACAGCCTTGTTCTTCCGGGGGAGTTGTTAATTCAGCAGCGGCCTTAGCCAAGGCCAGTGCCGATTAGGGGGGAGCCAAAATCTGTATAAGACAATGAAAGATGGAAATAGAGCAAACAGCTGATTGGCGTTTCAGCTGAATCTCCACCCAGGTTTTCAGTCCCATTGCCATAAAAAAACATCGTTGGAATGATTTTCTTTCTAAACGGATCACACAATGGATCACATTCCTTGGGGAAGGAGAGTGAACGAATGAGGTAGAAGGATAGGAAGGAGTGTAATTGGAAAGAGTAGGTGTGCCGGGCCAGACAGGAACCGACATCATAATTTTATTATCTAGTGATGGATGAAATAGCCATTGGTCCATACAACATGGTTCTTAGATCATGTGGAAGACGGCAGAAAAGGGCCAAAGGAAAAATAAATATATAAGTGTACACAGAGAGATGAGCCAAAACGTCAGAATGCTGACTACCGAGTTCAGGCTGTGTGTCACGGTCTGGGATATATTAGGTACGAAGCAAACATCCAAGATGTCAATGAAGGTGAATGAAATAAAACGGAAGGTCTTCTGTGGCCAAATATCAGATAATTCTGATGATGATCACAGGAGTGATGTCACAACCCAGTTGTTTTATTCTTTTTTGTTTTTCATTTCTGCTTTCTTTCGTTTTTCTTTCTTTTATTTTTAAATGACCGCATATTCAAAAGCGCTGTGATGGGTTGGTGCCCCACCCTGGGTAATTCTCTGAGTTATACCCCCACAAAAAATGGATGGATGCAAAAATTAAAAATAAAGATGAAGCTGTTTGACGTGTTTGATTCATTCATCTTGTATTATAGTACATTTGATTAAGTGAAAAGGATGTTAATCTCTAACAACATTAATTAAATGATAAATCAGATTTTTCAGACAAAATTATCCACCTTTTACTGTTTCTTGTTCTTAGTGATTCTTGAGTCACTGTGTTCAATATGACAGAGTTGTGTTTATATCGCTCTGGCATTTTGTGAATTTTAACAACAAACAACTATTGTCTTTTAGTGGTCTTAGTGCATTTTGGTGGGGGGTTTGAATGTTGGGTCAACCTACATATTATTGATGCAAAATGTGTGAAGAGTTCTGAAAAAGTGACTTCAGTATGGAGAAATGTTTGGTAGCGATTGTAAAAAAAAACCTTTAATACAGTGGTACCTCAGTTCTCAAACTCATTAGAACTCAAATTTCTTAAGTGTCGAACCAACCAGTTTGAAAAAAAATACCTAGAACTCGATCTGAATCTTAGAAGTTGAACCGTGAACGCCGACCTAAGAAAATTTGTACGTGCTGGGAAATGAGTCACGTGGCACATCTCTCAGTGGAAACAAAGGGTAACACTTCAGTCTCAGCTGCGCATTCGCTGTGATAGCATTGTGCATGTTTTCACTAGCTGAATACATATATTTAGACAGAAACTTTAAACAATGATAGACAGTAACAGTAATTATTATTATAAAATAAAATACATTTTAAAATAAAGATTTCTTATTAATTATTTTAATATTAATAACAAACCATTAATACATTTAATTATAATATGGTCCTGCCGAGTGGGGACAGAACGGAGACAAAGGCGCAGATGTCAGGGTATCTGGGAATATGGGGTTTAATTTCAGGTAAGGCAGGAGTTTGAGTTCTGAGGTACCACTGTATTTGCTTTGGCACAATTTTTTTTTGAAGTTATTTGAAGTATTATAAAACTAGAATACCTCAATACCTGCTCTTTGAATTTCTTTCTGTTTAACTAAAATAAAGGTCAAAGTGCTACAATGTTTCAACGTGTTACTAATTTTTCAATTCTATTTGGAAGGATCAGTGAGTGTCAGTGGAGGGACAGTGATATTGACACGTGTGTGTGTGTGTGTGTGTGTTTTCTCTTGTTCCAGGTCGCATTCTAGACCTGAAGACAGGTACGGTGAAGAAGGAGGGACAACAGTCATCCATGAGGATGTGTATGGGCTCCAGACGCTCATTTATCTGCAGAATGAGGTGTGTGTGTGTGTGTGTGTGTGTGCATGCATGTGGGTTATGTGTGCATGACATTGTGGGGACCAAATGTCCCCATAATGTGATGAAAACCTGTTGGTTTCATGTTGTGAAGGACCATTTTTTCGATTCCCACAAGGGGAAACGCAATTTCATAAAAATATGTGACTATGATCCAAAAGCTGAAAACACCAAAAATCTTCTATTTTGTCTGGTTCCTTATGGTTAAGGTTAGGGCTGGGTGGGAGTTAAGGGTGTCATTGTTAGGATTAGGGTTTTGTCCATAGTCATTAATAGATGGCCCCCACGAAGATTCGAAAACATGGATTGTCTGTGTGCGTGTGTTTGCATGCAAGTGTGTGCACGTGTGTGCATGCGCTTGCATGTGTATATCTGTGTGTGTGTGTGTTTATAGATGCATGTACATGTGTGTGTTCATGCTTGTGTGAGCGGGTATACCTATTCTTATGGGGACACCCATAGCATGATAAATATCCATTTTTTTTTCCTTAAGCGTGCGCGTGTGCGTATATGCGTGTGTGTGAGTGTGCGCACGGTCCGGCTGTGGGCCCTATGTGTGTGGTTTCTATGCCGCCACACGCACCGGTCACCCCACCAGGAGGACAGTTTACTCTGGTACTCCCCTACACCTACACCACCACTGTGGTTTTTGAGTTTCCTGAAGGGAGTAGTTTGGTTTGTTATTTTAGTTTGGGGTTCTTGCTGTTTTGTGTATGACAGCCTCCCACCCCCTTTGTAAGCCACCCTGCCTGTTCTGCTGACGCTGATGTTTCAGCTATATTTTGGCACCGAATTGTTCAGACTGTCCCGTTCGTGGTTGGTAACCTCCTGTGTTGGGAGTGATGCACAGCAGGTGTCTAAGAGGGTAGAGAATCCTGTATTTTGCTTGGAGTTTAAAGTGCTTCATGTATCAAATGAATTTTTGCTGTTTGTCAGACAGAAATTATGGAGAAATAAGCCTTACGCCAGTGAGAAGCCCTTCAGATTAAGCTCCCCCACGGAGCGATGCCGGTGCTCTGATGTCCCCAGCCGATTCGAGACCCTGGCAGAGTGCAGTGCAGCTCTCTGTGTGGCCAGGGACACGTGTTCCTCTCAGGTTCTCGCCTCGAGGTTCTCGTGGACTTGATGCTGGTGCCGTGACTCCTGGACACGTCCGCGGTGGAAAGGTGCAGGTCACATCTGGTGGAAATATGGCCCTTAGCTCATTCAACAGCCCAGCAGGATGCAGAGAGAAACATCTTCTGGGGAGGGAGGGGGAAGCAGCGAGTACTAATATAACACTGTGGCTGTTTTTGAGGTGTTTATCAGCATTAAGCAGGTTTGGCTAAGGAGCTTGCGTTTAGCAGGGTTGCTGATTCTCACGCTTTCAGACTCTCGCGAAAGAACTCTTACAGCAAATCTGTAATATTATTCCATTATAAACCTGATTTAGCTACATCAAAAGCATTGGGGTATTTTTCAGACCCTGCAGACTGTTACACCCTAATCTGTTACATACAGGTAATTGTGTGTGCAGACTTGTCTCGAGTTGAAAATCTCACATCAGCTAGCTGACCAAAGTTTGCAACCCTGTGTTTAGGTATGTAAATATCATCTAACAGCTACATTTACAATGAAGAAAAGGTGGTGTGGGGAATATTAGCTGATCTTCTGCTGGCTCCAGAAGGTTGATTTTCTGGCCTCAAGATTGCTGTGGGGCTACTTCCTGTGAGAGACCCTCCCCTTCAGCATGCACGATCTACGATCTGTTCACGTGTTTGACGTTTTGATTCTCAAGTCTGGCCCTCCCCCCAGGTGCGGCACGGCCTCTTTGGAACACCGACTGTCCAATGTGAGGAAGAGGTACAGGTAGGAGCTGTCACGGCCCCCACTCCACCCCCCTCCTTCGGAGCCCCATTTTCACCACAGCTACGGACCCAGCAGATATACAGCCACACATCACTCCCAGGGCTCCTTTTGATTGGGCCTCTGGCCTCAACAAACCAGAATGAAATGTGTTTTCAGACCTGGAATGTGTTCAATCACTGAAAATAACAAATATATTTTCCCCAAGGGGGCGTCAGAAAGTGCTTTCATTTTTTTCATCTTCGCAGGATCGGCCTTGGACCCTCCAAGGACGGGGAACCGGAATACTTGGTTGTGCACTGCACAGGATATGTGAAAACATGGCCGCCCGCAGGTACCTCCCGCTCTGGGGAGAAAAAAAAATGGCCACATCTAACACGAGCCATCTGTACTCTCCGGCGTTCTTCACTAGCCCCCCGCCCTTGCCTGTCTGTGGGTGCCCACCGAGATGCCTCTGCCGCGGGTCGCTTCCCTGCTCAGGAATTCTAAATCGACAGTTAGCTGGGATGAGAATGAAGGCATGAAATGGGACAGTGGTTTCTGACGACGCAGGGGTTCCTCTGGGTGCAGGAAAAACTAAACATTAGGGGGAGCAGTGGTTTGCTTAGAGGGTGGATCTTTCCCGATGGCATCTCACCCGTTGAACACATGTCACTTGATAGGCTCTCCTGCCTGACACCATGTTTTACCTCAAAACTAACCCTAGAAGACCCCGTAAGTCTAAAACTGTCAGCGTGTGTTGATGTTTTAATTAAAGACAATGAATGATAATGACCTGCAGTATCACATTCAAATATTTAGATTTCAGGTTAAAACAAGGATCTGCTTACTGTAAATTGTTTTGTTGGGCTGATCATAAGAAAAGGAATCTGCCTTTGGTCTGCCCACAGAGGGAGGAATGCCCTATTCTCACCCCCCCCCCTTACAGCCCGTCCCGCTGTATGTGCATTTTTGTTGTATTTTGCTTGTTGTTGTATTCGTCAGGACTCGTCAGGAAACAACACGTAGACATGATAAACATTGAATGAGTTCTGCGATGCCACAGTTGGGACAAGGGAATAGATTTCGGAATCGCTCTGGCATTTTGATCTCCGTGTGGGTGGCTCCACTCCCAGCGTGTCCTAAAGAGACACCTCTGACGTGCTTCTGAAGGCTCACTGGCTGGGATTAGCGTGCCCTGTCAGTCAAGGCTTGCTATAACCCGAGGGAAGTGACTCTTGAAGACCTGAGAAGTTCTGGAACTTCAGAGCTGCAACATTGTTATTTTACTTCTAAAGAAACTTTCGTTCAGTTCAGTCTCAATGCCAATGTTTGAATATTTGAAGTCAGCTGATGAACTGATATGGAGAAGAGGTACTGAAACGATAATGGTCCGAAAAACGCAAACACACACACACAGTCTGTATTCAGACGCTGCAATCTTAACCCTTATCCAGCCCTAACCTTAACCATGAGTAACCAAACAAAATACAAGACTTTTGACCTTTTTTTTTTGATTGCGGTTGAGTTTCCCCTTGTGGGGACCGAAAACAAGGTCAAAATAACAAATCACATTGTGGGGACGTTGATCACCACAACGTAATATGTACATGACCCATTCACTCGCATAGATTGACCAGGCCTAAACCAGTCAGGAATGAACAAAAATGGATAATGTTAACTATGATTTACAGATATGCCTATTAATGAATTTCTCATTTGGAGTAAGCAGTGAAGAGTGCACCGACCAGAGCTCATTCCTGGGTAGCTGTACTATCAGGGGTTCATCAAGGGCAGCGGAGATATGTGAGCATTTATGAAGGGGAGGCATCTCTTTCAAGTGGATCAAGGACGGTATAATCTTTAGTGCAACGTCATAAAAACTGTAGCCATAATAAGAGCAGTCTGGTGGGGGTCTGAAGTCTGCTCAGGCAGGTAATGTGGGGTGTCTCCTGTAGCTCGGAATGGGGTGTAGGGTCGCCGACGTCAGGGTCCACCTGTCACTCGGCCTTCACTAGCAGGTGACCCTTGTTCCCTCTTTCTGACTTTCTGAGGTGTGACGATGCCTGAGGAAGATGCCGAACCGGGACAGACCAGCAAATACTGCCTGGTGGCGATCGGCAGACTGCAGGTGTGTTGGCGGACGTGCGGCTCACAGTGTGTCGTGGTGCCGGGGTGCTTTCCAGGGTGTGGCTGTCCCACATGCATTTGACATCTGTCTCTGAATGGAGATGTTCTGAGGGTCCAGCTCTGCCATCCTTGCTTTGTCCGTGGCCATGTTAGGCTCTGCTTTCGCTCCCACGTTGGTTTGCTGACTTCATCTCTGAGCGGCAGCTTTCAGCTCAACACGGAACAGAATCCCTTCCAGTGAATCATAACCTAAAACAAAAACCTCACCTTTCACATGTCCCTAAAGCCAACTGCTTGTATAGCCTTTTATTGTTGTTGTTGTTGTTCGCTAGTGGATTTATTTATGCCATTGTAAGCTCTGTTCAGTAGTGCCAAGTCGCACTTTCCTCCATAATACACCATGTGACGCGGTCTTCTCAGGTAACCAGCTCGCCGGTCACTGTGGACACCAATGGCCTCCTGGTCCCCACCGAGTTTCTCTCACGGCACAACTTGGACGGCGTCACCACTTTCGTTGACCCTCGCTGCATCAGCGTTGTTGGATACCAGCCACAGGCAAGCCGCTGCCCCCCTGTCAGGGATGATGGGGGTGTCTCAGTCTTCAGGCGTTTTTTACTAAGTGGTGCCGCTCCTCTCTGATCTCTCCTCTCTCCTCTCCTGTCTAACACAGGACCTACTGGGCAAAGGAATCCTTGAATTCTGCCACCCCGAGGACCAGGGCCACCTCAGAGAGAGCTTCCAGCAGGTGGGCAGCTTCTCCCGAATGCTCCTTCTCAAGGACCCCATTAAGAAATGACAGGAAGCCAGTTTGCACTCTTGTAATAATTAGGGATGCACCGAATATTCGGCCACCGAAAATTTTCGGCCGAAAATGGCCCAGAAATGCATTTTCGGTTTTCGATTTTTATCACTGAATCAACACAGCCGAAACAGTATGTTGTGATGACGCAGAAACCGGGGCCTGCACGTGCTTGTCTGAAGCAGCATGTCTGTGGTGTGGACGTATTTCAGTATATCTGAGAAAGACCCAGGGATAGCGATTTGCAAAACATGTAATGCCGAAATTTCAAGAGGGGGTGCGTCTGCAAAGACTTTCTCCACGTCGGGT
>JAODUD010000019.1:15454102-15473570 GCA_026784285.1 Stomatorhinus walkeri | reverse complement strand
TAGGTGTAATTTTGGGGGGCTGGGAACCAATTAATTGGTTTTCCATTATTTCTTATGGGAAAATTTTGATCAGAACTCGAACTTTTTAGGACTCGATCCGGAGTCCGGAAAGGACTAAGTTTGGGAACCGAGGTGCCACTGTATATTTTTGCCTGGTATATAAGAAAATGATTTAGCATGTCAGTCTTGCCAAGCATTCTATTTTAGTGCATCCTAATTAGTACCGGGGACCATCAGACAGTCTGTGAAAACAAGTTTGAAAAGAGCTGGGAAATTCAGAATCCACTGTAATTAGAGCAACATATCCCAAGCCGCCCATTTTACATTCACGGTTATTTTATTTAGCAGATGCTTTTGTCCGTAGCAACGTACAAACGAGGCAAGTCTCACATTGCAGACATACAGCTGTCGAAGATTGACTAGGCATACGTGCAGCTTTGCTGAGCCTACGATGAATTGCCCAGCGGTGACAGATGGAGATTTTTAAAAAGGGGGGGGGGGCACCGTCTGGACAGTTGGCAGGATAACCAAAAAAGTCATTTTTTTTCTTATTTTAGAAGGTCAGCTAGTTATATGTAAAATCTGCTCTCCTTCATCCAAGGCCTCTTTAGAATGAGGTCTGCTACCTGCCAAAGCTGCTTCCAAGCCACTAGCTCAGCTTGAACACACACACACACACACACAGCCAAACTGGTCTGCTGAAAATGACTGAACCTTAAAATAAACTCAAAAACCGATGACAACTTCATAACATTTACAAATGTCAGTGGCGAAAGATGATAAACAAAACGACAAACTGTCACTCTGGGTTCCAGCGAAATCGCTTCCCTGCGTGCACATGCAGCAGAATGAATGAATGAATGCTGGGAGCCAACATCGCCAACAGCGTGAGAAGTCGACTTGTCAGCAATTATGTTATTGGTTGCGTATCCTTTCTCGTTCAGAGAAGCTTGGCTTCCAGTTGGGACTCCAAGTCTATCTGTCCAATGATCATTTCCTAAGCAAAAACTATGTATGATGCTCTCATAGAGTTCCAGTGAAGCACGTTGGCTAGACAGGCTTCAAAACCACATCATCGGAGCATATTCACCAAAAAGCTTTCTCCATTTAGACAAATCATACAAGAATCTTCCCTGCACTTAAATTGAAGCTCGGCGTAAGCGCTACACAACATCTTCCAACAAAGGCATATTAAACTTTGATTACACTGTTGTGATAGATGGCCATGACTGTAAATATCAAGCACGGATATCAAAAACGAATTCAGGGCATTTAGGAGCAGGTGAGGAGCACAAACCAAAGTCAGGATTAAACAACCCAAAGTGAGGATGTGACACACCCCGAGGCGGGGGTGATCCTGCAATTGAATGGGTGGCTGTGGTCTGTCAGGAACTTCCTAAAACCTGACATCTGCTTCACCTGTCTCCATTTCGGGGGTACCGTACCAGTTAAGGATCTGCAGAGTGATTCAAATGTTGCAAGAGAGTAAATGTTGCACCCTTGAGCAGAGAAACTATGTTGTTGTTAATCAACTTGATAATAGTAGAAGTATTTGTTATATGGTAAATTATTATTCCAATTAGTAATTTTTATTGTGGTTGTATTTACATCTAATATAATCATTCCAGCTACTCTGGCAGGATCTGGCCGTTGTTCTCAAAAATTCTAGGTTAGATCTTGTATTTAGCTTAATACTGATTAATCAGTTCGTATTCAGAAGATGTGTGTGCGTTGTGGTAGTATGTCACAAAAATGGTGTAAATGGGAGTGTGACCGCACGCAGGGGAGTCATGACAGATGGAGGGGGGCTTATGAGGAGACAGTGCTGACCGGCCTGAGGTCTCTCTTAAATCAGGAGGGTTGTTACCAGCTTCCATCAAGTAGATGAATACCAGATGCCGTGATCTCATCGCTCAGGCTTGCACGGCATATCTATAACAAATGAAAGCTTAGGTAAATTTGTCTTCTGCCCTGTACATAAGACATAAGTGTACACACACCATCAATAAAATACAGCGAGTTAAAGCATTATTCAATGTTATAGTAATGGCTCATCGTCAACCATTTGTAGACGGGCATGCAAACACAAACACACGCACACACATACCAGGATGTTCATCCAGCGCTCCAAGGTCACCTTGTCTGTCTCTGGTGGTGACTCTTAAGGGACATTGGGATGCACTAAAACCAGTGATTGGGCCACTGTTGTACTAATGCACTTTTGGTTGCTGTGAGTAGTCAAGCATTTGCCACTATGTTGCCTCAGTTGTACCAATGACCAGAAGGTGCCTGCAAGCACCTTCATACTCGACTTCTTTGCCCAAAATGTGATGCTGTCCTGTCAGAAGGACACTAGCAACCTAAAGAATGGGGAGCACGTTGGAGGAGCAGCGATGAATGTTTCCTGATTAGGCACACAGACACAGACAGCTCTGGCCAGTAAGAGCACCGTGCTGATGAGGTAATCACCTCAACCTTCAGGAAGCAGAGCCTTAAAAGCCTTCGGAGAAGATTGCTAAGTGTCTGGCTAATAGCTGTAATTCAAAAGTTGTTTATGAAAAGTAATTTCTACAAGATTCTTGCCCTTTGTGTCCTTAATATCCGCAGCCTTGTCAGCTACTGTGAATGTTGACTTGGAGCTGCACTCTACTGACGATTAGTTCTGCTTGTTGTGAGACTCTGGTTTCATTAAGTTTGCTTTTCTCATAATTCTTCCTTAGCCACTGGAGTGTTTTTCATTGCGATGAACCATGCGTGATGACTACCTGAGCCCGTTCTTTAAACGCCAAAATAAAAGAGTTACTGGGGCTGTTCTTTAAAGACATGCTTTGGCAATGGAGCAGGATGTTGTGCATCCTTTTGGCTTCGTCACAAAGCACCGACCTTGTCTGTAACTGAGCCCCACAAAGCACCGACCTTGTCTGTAACTGAGCCCCGCTCCGGATTTATACATGCCACGTCCAATTACTGATGTTGCAGATGAAGGCGGTCAGGAGGGGGTCCAGTTCCAGAGCCGGCCCTCAGAGGTGTGGTCGCAGTGGCAGGGGCAGCACCACGACCAGCAGGGTGGCGATCAGCACAGTCACACCCAGCCAGGGCAGACAGAGGTCTTCCAGGTAAACGCATATCTCAGCTGTGGCTTTAAATCCCTTCTGTATATGTAGCTGTTTTTTACAGATTAAGGAAACCCAGCCTGCCAGGTCACAGTCATCTCGAAGCAGCTATTATGCACCCTTCCCGGGTTCGAATAACCAGTTCTCTCCCGGCTTCTAGGACATGCTGCCTTTGGCTGGGGATCCAACGCAAGGAACAGCCAATTACAACATTGAAGACTTTGCTGACTTGGGAATGTTTCCGCCTTTTTCTGAGTAGCTTCCCGTGACATGGAAAGGATGGCCGAGTTGTGTGGTTCTGCCTGCCTTTATGCGCCACGGAATGGTACATCAAAAAGCAAACACCTCCATGCCTGTAAAGGTCGGCAGACACTCATCCCCGTAAACAAGGGAGACGGTACCATCATCACAGTGAAATCCGTAAACAAGACTGATGAGTAACGTGTGATAGTAAGTGTTGACAGAAGTCTGACTTGCGTGCCGCAGTGACCGCGTGCTGTTGTGTGTCTGCCTTGTTTACATTCCAGAAGAGTTTCACTGCATTCAGTTTCCATATTCCAGGTGTCCGTGACAGACGTTGACTAAAGGCCCAGATCACTGCTCACACAGTTCACAAAGAGTCTGTCCCAAAACACTGCATCACTAGCATCAACTTAGGTGTCATTATCACTAATAACAGCTTTTGTTTAACACAGTAGGATTCAAAGGCAAAGCTGGGTACAATAGTTTAAAGTATAAGTTGTTCTAGATTTGGAAGAGACAGCAGTAGCAGCTCTGTGTGAGGTGAAGGCCCTTACACAGGTTGAGCAGCATGAAGCAGTTTGTGTATCGTGTTTTTCACTGTTCACAGAAAACGGCATTGGTTAATTTGCATGGCAATGCATGGCCAGATGTATGTATTGCAGTGTAGTGTTTCCCAACCCTGTCTTCAGGGACCCTCAGAAAGTCCACATTTTTGCTTTACCAGGTACTGGGAGGAAGCAAAAACATGGACTGTCTGTGAGTCCCTGGGGACCGGATTGGGAAACAATAATGTATTGTGTAACATTTGGTAGTGGGATGAAGGACAATGAGTCACCATCAGTTTGCTAGATCAAGTGAGAGTTTTTGTAAATAAAGCGTGATTTATACGTCACTGTTTTTGTATATGAAAAAGTATACGCATTTTACATACTATCGATATCACTGTGCATAAGTTAATCAGTGTATTAATGTTTAGTTTAATGTATTTTATGTCTGGACTTGTATAAAAATTGTGCAACTGTGATTATTTTTGTGTGACTGCACAGATGTGCTTGTGACAATTAAATATCAACTATACCGTCGACAAATTACGCAATTGTAATTAAATGCATGCTGACGTGTGCCTATGCTGTCATAAAAGCACAACGTCGTCAATGGACCCATGCTTATTGGCCAGGGGCATGCCCGAGTCATTGTACGTGAAGCCTGGTTTCAGAGTATTCATCCTTACATGCTTTATATCCCTGTGAACAGGGCTGGCTCTAGCAGAATTGACAGTTGCCTTGGACCCCAAATTACCTTTTTGCAGAGGACGTGAAATGTATGAGAGGTATTTTCTGCAAGAAAATTAAATGAAAATGATAAAATGAAAATACAATTTCCACTTGGCCATTTATTTTTTAAGTCTGTGCAAAATCCTGTCAAAATGAAAATTAAGATGAAATAGCATCATTTGTATTTTAATTTTCTACTCATGTAGGAGTCAGATGTGAACATTTTTTAAATTAAAAATCCTTTTTGTATTTTATTTTTTCTATTTGACTTTTAATTTCCTACTTTTTATATACTTGCTTTTTCATTTTCAGGTTTTAACATATATGTTAATCGGAGCGGTGGGCGGAGCTTCGGATCACTGCTGCGCTTTCCCAGTGCGTGTGTCCGTTCTCCTTCTGTTCCTTGGTCATGGTCGCACATACTAACGGCAAAGTCTTACGTTAGCTTCTTATCTGCAGCTTCCGATTCGTTTAGATTATTTGTAGCATCTTATTTCCCAGTTTCCTTAGAGAGGAGTGTTCGCAGCGGCACATGCTGTGCAGTTTTAGTTAAAATATTTTCAAAATAAGAAACAAAATATAAATGATTTTTAAGCTGTAGCACACATATTTACGCAGGTATGCCGTTGTAAGCAAACACTGAAATTAGCCTGGGCCAAAGCTCCATGTTTAAGAAGCTCACTAAAGCTGCGAAATGAGACGGTAAATGAATATCTAGCTGCAGATAAGAAGCTAACGTAAGACTTTGCCGTTAGTTTGGGCGACATGGGCGACCATGATCAAGGAACACAAGGAGAACGGACTCCGCAAACGCACTGAGAAAGCGCAGCAGTGATCCGAAGCTCCGCCCACCGCTCCGATTAACACATATTTGCATGCAGTGAACTTGGAAATGAAAAAGCGAAGTAAGAAATTAAAAGTCTAATAGAAAAAATATAATACAAAAATGGTTTTAAAATATAATTTCTAATTTTTTTATATCTGACTCATGCATGTGTAAAAAAATTAAAATGCAAATGATGCAATTTCATTTTAATTTTCACCTTGGCAGGATTTGTGCGCATAGACTTGTAGAGATTGTATTTTCACCATTTTTTTTTTTTTGCAATTCCTCCCATAGAAATGATAATCAGTTTTCTTGGTAGGTAAAGTAAGGTGAGTAATGCCTTGCCTAGGGCCCCTGCCTGGGTGCAGCAGAGTTGGTATCCCAGCGTGCACTACAGGCAATGCAATGGTTGATGGGAGGCGGGACTCCTACATAGGAAGCATATGTTTCCTGCCAATTTTATTTAACTACATGCTTTTCTATTTACAATGGTTTCTGGGCAAAAATGTATTTTAAAATGAAAACCACCCTAAAACCCTTATCGGGAGCACCGTACTAGCCGAGCACTGGTAGGGAATCAGTTTCTAACAATGACAGAAACGTTAACTGGTTATTATAATCAGGGGTAAATACAAGATCATTTCAGTTCCATTCAGATTTATTTCTGCTTTTATATGGATACTCGGCATGATCGTTCATATGTAACTTCATAGACAATAGCAAATTTAGAGTCTGAGAATTAATTTCAGGGTTTAATGCAGTACTGTGGCTTGCATGGACATAAGTACACCTAAGTGGCAGCAATGAGCAGCTGTAAAGAGGCGGAGAGGAGCTTCAGCGGGAACTTTACACTGAGTGACAGACATTCATAATCCTGGCTCCCGTGCCTCTTTGCCGATATTATATTCCATTGTTTGCTCTTATTCTGCAACCTGAGGTGCACTTCTCACTCCCTAAACTCCTCATAAACGCGCACCAGACCAGAGGTCGCTCTGCGTTTTCCCTGCTGTTGTCCGCGACACTAGAGATTCATGTCCAGCAAAAGCGTTGTTAGCAGCAGACATGTTGGTGGTGGTTTAGGGGGTGCAGAGGTGCGCTGATGCCCTCGGAGTAGGAGCCCTTTCATTGGTTTGACTACCCATGCGCCTTTGGCTAATACATGCTGACGGTGCATGGATGGCACCAGGCCGTCACCCCAGCTGCTGCTCCTCATGCCAGAGATTATTTAGGCTAACATACCTTTTTGTAGAATTCAAGAAAGATTTTACTGAAAACTTGAGGCTTTGCTGTCCAGCTCATGCAAAGTATTTTCTTTATCAGGGTATACAAAAAGGTCTTGATTACACTTTACTCAATGGGGCACAAATAATATAGTGTTAAGCTGTTACTTACATATTTAACCACAAAGTCTTAGTTAATCTCATGTTAATTCAACACTAATGAATCATTACACGTGTTTTATCTAAAGCAGTAACTATATTCATTGAAATATCTACTGATTCTGTAAACCTGTGAACTACTGAAGTCAAGAATAACAAGTTAAACACTGTTCTTATGTTTGTTCATTATTAATGAATCATGATGCAACTTTTTTCCCAAGTTGTTACTATTTTTGTTACTAAATCCGTTAATTCTGTAAATCTTAGCGAAGTACTGAAGGAACTACTACAGAAATGCTGAAAGAACAAGTCATGCAAAACACAAGCTAAACACTTTTTGTTCATTATTAATGAATCGCGATGCATCTTTTATCTCCAGCAGCAAGTATATTTGTTTGTGATTTGTACTTTACCGACTTAGTATTCTTGCCCCATCGGGTAAAGTGTAACCAAGGTTTTTGTTTTAGTTTAGTTGGCATGCTAAAGCCCTCGATTAAATGTCCTTTCTACTGTGGTAAATAAACAGGTGAAACAGGTGATCTACCCTTAGCTGCCACACAAAGTTGAGCTTCTCACGTGCATGATATACCTGAACTGGCCCACTAAATATGTCTGTGTAAATAAGTAATGGGTAGAGCTCTGAAGTTGCTCTGAGTAAGAAAATCTGCTAAGCAAGTAAAATATAATAATCACTTCTGGCCTGCTTTATTTTACTTTGTTTTCAAACAAAACAGGGAGTCTTAATGGGTGTTATCCTGAGAGCTCTAGGGGCCGAGAGGGGAAAAAAAAAGCTCCTTTCTGAAATGTTTTTTTACTCTAGCAGATTTTTCTCTGAACTGAGAGGCGATAGGATCACTACTGCTGCTGCCAGTCTACACACTCCCTGTCTTGTTCCAGCTGGACAGGGCGTTTTTACCCTGATTGATAGGTGGTCAGGTCATACCCCGGGCACCTGTAGTCCTCTCCAGTCATTCTTCCCATTCTTCACATCAGCTCTGACCTACTGTACCTCTCCTTTCTTCTCAATTCAGGGTGGAATAATTCTCAGCATGTTCCTTCCAGGTTTCGATCTGATGTGATTTCTGACTGAGAACAAAAACCCCATGTTGGACCACTCAGAGACTTACTCCTGTGTCAATTACAGTTAAATATGTCAAAAGAATGTCTTTTAAATGTGATTTTTATGACCTGTTGTAACTACTGCAGCTATGCTTGTTCTGAAACTCCAAGCTTTTGAGCTGTGATTCATTTGATGTCGGTTTTGGTGTAATTCTTCTTCTTGAACTCCTTTTTTATTTCATGTTCCTTCTTACTAATTGGACACAGATCTACCAGCATTCTGTTTGTGCCAAATTTTGGAAGCAAATGGGAGAGCATCATGAGACTCTTGAGAGACACAAGATGTTCACTCCGCCTTGTGTTGTCATTGGCTGATTTGGACTATAGTCCCTGAGTCCATGTATCATTCCCCAGTCCGTGCCAATGCTCAGACCTGGTGAACTCTTTACCTCATAACTAAATATGTATGTTGTAGTATTTTTATTTGGCAGTCCTGTCTGTAGATAACTAAAAAAAAATTTGAAATGACACCTTGACACCTGCTTCTCTTCAGATGTGCTATAAGTTGCCCATCCTTTGTAGTGAAACTAATTTTTCTCCCCCGCTGATTAGCGCATTGCAGATGATGTGAATTATCAGAAATGATATTGATATCCAAACAGCTAATTTAAATATCTTGAGTCGTGGGTGTTTTGCTATGGCGCAGTCTTCATGACTGACAGGTCATGTGGTCTCTCCCTTGTCCGCATTCAGAGAAGATCCCCCAGAATTGCCCATTAGTTGGCAGCACAGAAAGGGATCCATACTAATCTGAAACTCTGGACTGCAGGCTGCTTTTAGCTGTCATCTTTCCCAGCTGCAACACGCAGGCTCCTCATCTAGAGTGAGACCTTAGTAATGGCCGCGGACCGGCTCGAGATGCCCATGTGTTGCCGTTTATTAATACTTCCTGGAGCATGAGGCTCTACTGGAGTGACAGCTGTGTTTGTAGTATTTCCAGGCTGGGTTGTCTGTCCCGGAGGCCCTATGATCCGCGTTACAGGAGCGGAATCACTAGAATGTTTAGACCAGGAACGAATATGCGTGCGTGTCTGTTTTTGTATTGTTATGAAGTTTGAAATCGGAGTTGTGGCATAGCTTTCGAAAGTTATATTTATTTTGGAAATGCAAAATAAATACAACAATCTATTGCCAAAGTCCACAGATTCTTTAAAAAGTCAACAGAGATGAGTCTCAGGCTCTTGGGAAGAAGAAATGAGATGTTAATGAAACACGTTATTTATGTTGCAAGTGATTCAGGGGTAACTGTTCCCAGAATAAATGACTCAGGTATCCCTGTCTGTAGTAGTTTTGGCCCCTGTCACTTGTGAGGTAAGGCATGGTCTGGCCATTTCATCAGTACTACTTAACAGAAATACGAATATATTGATTCAGAGCCCAACCTCCAGTTATGTCACCATCCATCTGTATGAAGTTTTTTAAATAAGCCTGCTGGACTCCTCCATGACAGCTTTGTCCTCTGTGAGAGGAGATGGGGGACAAGGGGAGCTGGAAATGTTTTATTGCCTTAAATGTCCATGAAACCGTATATCTATGTTTCATGTGCATGGCTAATGGTAATGGAGAGAGCAGAGTCATAGCAGGTGACAGCCTGGTCCTGACCATGAGGAGGTCAACATAGAACATTGCACTGGGCTGCTAAACATCCCCTTAAAATGAATTAATTTTACTTTGTGGTGTGGCATCACTGATTGGCCTTGTTCTTTGGAGGGGATGTCTGAAAGACTCCACATCCATGACATATGGACTGCAAGCAACGGTATGCTTAATTATTTTTATTCAACAGTGTTCATTCCCTTTAATTACTGTTTTATTTTTTGCATGTTTAATTCGCTGTTAGTGTCATTTAGCAGAAACACCTGTCACCCTGTATTTGATAAGTGGATGGTGGATACAAAGCAAAAAAGATAAAGCTGTATAAATTTGAAACCATAAAGTCAGATCAGCAGAGGTGCCTCGCAGCAGAAACTTTAGATTCTGTCCTGCCCCGTTGTGGTTTGATGGCTTGCCCGTCTATCCTGCCCTAGCACTTGCCCCTGGCGCTTGCAAGGCTTACCTAGCACAAAGTGTTCCTGTTTTTGATGTAGTTCACTGTCATGTGCAAAGCAGTGATGTTTGTGGCAGGACTGAGGGCAGCCAGCAAGTGTCACTCCGCTGGCAGTGAAGTTGCCAGACGTTGCTTTGCAGCAGCAGTCTTTCCAGCAGGGCCTGTCAGGCTTCCTCTTCCCTGCAAGGTGGAGAACCGTAAACATGGCAAAGCCAACCTGACTGCATCTGCTTTGTTCACAAGTTCTGTTACGCTGCTGTTAACGTTCTGTGCTCCTGGGCTGTCTTCTTTTTCAGTAAGTATGCATGCCTTATTTGGATCTCCGTTTATGATTAATATTTCTTTGGAGTTAATACTAACCTGAAGATTATACCCTTGAATCAATTAAGTTATTAATACATGACAGTTGGCTCATCGGCCAGCTTCATACATCTAAGGGCCTGAATCCAGACTTTTGGATATTTTCTGCAGGTTTCCTCCTGCATTCTAAAGACACATTTGGCTGATGCCTAAATTATACATAAGGTGGGAGTGTGTGTATGTGCCCGTCTATGGAGTGACATCCCATTCTGCGTGGTCCCCTGCCTTGTGCCCTATGCTTCCTAGGACAGGCTTCTCCCAACCCAGTAGTGGATAAGTGAAGATGGAGGGATTGATAAGAGGAGCCAGAGAAAACCTGTATAACTTGGGGAGAGAACAAACTCCACACACACAAAGCCAAGGTGGAATTTAAACTCACAACCCTGGAAGTGTGAGCCAGCAGAGCTACCAACCATATCTCCCCCAGCAGAAAAAGAGATAGGTGGCATTTCAATAGGGACCCTGGTGCTTCTTATGAACTGCTACAGAGGGTGGATCTGAGATACGACATAACACAGACTTCCCTAAAGCAATGGATTTAGGAGCTTCTAAGATATTTTCAGGGTGATTAAAATTTTACTGCTTTGTGATAACAAATTAATATTTTCTAGTTGTGTTTGTTCAATATGAGATGAAGAGAGGTGCTTAAAGCATTGACTGTTGGAATACTATTTCAAATGAGCTGTTGGACACTAAATTAATTCATTAAGTTAGCAAGTGTTTTGGTTTTAAATGTCAGTGCTGGCAAAGAGAAGCTGACTCCTCTTACCCGCAGATATGCACACACACTGACCGACACGAAGGTGACACTCATCTGAACTTCAGTGAAGTGTGACGTTCCTTAGGCCGAAAGCCAAGATTAAATTCTGACACCCTTTGAAGTCTTGTCAGTTTTGGCAGGGGATTCTTTCAGTAGCACTGATTCTATGAAGCATGTCCTTTTGGATGCACCGGTGGTCTCTAACAAAGATAATAAAATTCCCAGATAGTCTCAGTAGAACTGGGGATCTCAAGATGAATTACGTAATTTTTCTCTAATAAACCAAGTAGATCCAACGCCCTTCTACGGATGCAATAAATCCACCCAATGATTAGGAATGCACTATAACTTTATTAGCAGTGGAAGAGAGCTGACTGTTGACGCTGGCCACGCACGATTCTTAATGTTATATGATTTACTGTTTTCTCATTAGTATTTTTTGTTGAAAAAAGTAGCGCTTTATTTATCTCGTGATAAATTATCCCGCTGATGTTACATTGCCAAAAGTGTAAAACACATTATATGCCTAAATTTGTACGTGTAGCGGCTCCTGGAAAGTTACAATTTTTTAATTTACTGATGTACACATTTGTCCCTTAGGTTTCTCAATATGTATTATTAGTTGTCAGTTTCAGTTCTTCAGTAAACGTAGTTAGAACAATTAAAGAGGGTTGGTCCTTTCGGAATAAGGTAGACGCGCTTGTGTTATGTATTACGAATATTTAAGTAAAATATGCATTGTTATCCGAGTAAAACCAACACCTAAACAATCTCTTTGTTTGCTAATCGGTTATCGCTTTTCTTACTGATGATATATACACTGTTAACGTCGACTGTATGTAACCCTGGTCAGATAAAAAGATTTCAAAGCTATACCGCCAACATGTAGTTACATCATACGTGAGGTAAAGCTCGTTATCTTTTGGCTATCCACCTCTAATTTACCGACAATGACGAACTTAAACTCGCCAAACCAGGTACTTTCCTGCGCTTGCAGCTGAACTACAGCCTGCCGAGATGTGCGTGCGAATGACTGGAGCCGGTTGCTAGGCGACCGACGTAACGCCCGGGAAAGGTCATTCCCGAGGGGAGCGGCATCCCGGCGCGCGGCGGCGCGTGAACAGGATATCCGCGGCTCTAACCCGGAAGTCGGGCTCCGGGGCTCCAGCACTTAGTCGGCACATTAGGATGTGATGTCGCCTGCGTTTCGCGGCACATTTACGCTTGGAAATAGGTGTCGTACATGACGACAGATAGGCGACTATTCGATACAGAAAAGCGATAAAAAAAAAAAAAACAGATAAAGGCGCAGCCGACGAGCCAGCATTTTATAACAGTCGCCTGATCTTGCCGTTTTACCAGGTCGCGTTTTACACCGGTTTGCTGCTCTTGAGTACCGGGATTATATCGACCGATTAAGGTAGACCGTGATTCGATGCCTGATCAAGGCCCTAGGATGAATGGTTTCTCCATCGGTGAACTGTGCTGGCTCTTCTGCTGCCCCCCGTGCCCGAGCCGCATCGCGGCGAAGCTCGCCTTTCTGCCACCGGAGCCCACGTACTCAGTACAGACGGACGCCAACGGCACCACCACCCTCCATTTAACGGAGCGGGCGGACTGGCAGTACTCCCAGCGAGAACTGGACGCCGTCGAGGTGTTCGATACCAGGACGAGTCGGGGTAACCGTGTGGGCTGCATGTTCGTGCGCTGCGCCCCCAACAGCCGCTACACGCTGCTGTTTTCCCACGGCAACGCTGTGGACCTCGGCCAGATGTGCGGTTTCTACATCGGTCTGGGGTCGCGGATCAACTGCAATATCTTTTCGTACGATTACTCTGGGTATGGCGTTAGCAGCGGGAAGCCCTCCGAAAAGAACCTGTATGCCGACATTGAGGCCGCCTGGCAGGTCCTGAGGACAAAGTAAGTGCCTTAGATCATTTATATTCCTTTGGTCTCTCTAACCGGTGGTAACCCACAGACGCGAAGCTCCGATTGGTGACATTTTCCGTGTTGGGCTGCGTCCTCCTTTGTTAAACACTTCCCGTGGTCATCCATTGAAATCCACTCGCCCAGATCCGACGTCTTCACCCGTGAAACGATTTAAGTCGGTGCTGTAGTACCTCTGGTGTGGCGGACATGATCCGTTAACCCGCCCGAAGCAGGTTCGGATAATCCGCCAGTATTCACTAAAGGCCACGTCGGGTTTTTCCTCATGAGACCCCGTTATGTCTTGGAAAATGACTCTGCGGACTGCAGCGTCTGTCCGGACACGACGCCCTGTTCCCGCTGGTGAGGGCCCCAGAGTGGTGCCTGCAGCCTGGGTGCATAGGGTCTTCATTATCCCCTAATGCCCCTCCCCAGTCCCTTAATGCTGTACCTGTCCCCGAGTGCGTGTAGCTCCAAATCAATGTCTGATAATGTTTATGAGCTCTTAATATATTACAGTAATGGGTTGCATGTATGTGCCTCTCATCTGTGTCTGTGCTCTTTGATTCGGTTTCTAGAGCCATTTTACTGTGTTATTACCATATTACTATACTGTTCTTTTTCAGATGAGTCATTAACCACGTGTCATTTTCTCCTGTATCATCCAGGCCTTCTTAGGATGACAGGGTGCCATAGCCCACTTGTTAACTTCACGGTGTTTGCTGTTATGATAGCTTATGGTAATAGAATTCCTGTGCCACTGGGTATTAACATCTCCTGCCCCCTGAGTGCTATTTTAGGGATGTTTGTGACTTAAACAGCAAAGCACTGTAATTGTAATTGTGACCTGTTGCAATAACAGCTGGCCCTTGATGTTTTTAGGTTTTTTTCTTGTTGAAAACCCTTCCATGAATCTAGTTTTTTAGTGTTTCTGCAACCAAGAATCCAGTATCTTGCCGAGTGAACCATTCTTTTCTCCTAGGCACTGGGAAGCCTTAAAATGATCAGTCATCTGCAACCAACTGGGCCAAAGCCTTTTAAGTGCATTTGAATTAGACGCCAACTTCCCATGCGGGGAGCCAACGTGTGTGGCTGGATGGGCTATGATACCAAATTGTAATCCAGAAGTGTTAACATTCCTGGAAAGTGTGCCAGCTGAGCACTGGAAGGGTCTTCAGAGTGTCACACTCTACCCACGAGTTTCCATTGATCAAGCTTTTTTCAGAGGTATCACCAAGGGGAGCCGTTGCCCACGCTTGATGGTGGTGTTCAGGCCTTGCTTGGATCTAGAGGACGGTACAATATCTGCTGAGCCGTCGGTGCTGTCATCACAGCGACTGGCCCTGCAGGATTGTAAGTGTCTGATAGTTAAGCCTTGAATTGCGCAAGTAGGCTATTTCAAATTCTTTGTTAGGGCTGTAAAGAAGACCAGCGAGTGATTTTTCTTTCCTATTCAATTTTGCCAGTGTGTATGGCCCTGATCCTGCTGCTTTGTCTTGGCACAGTCTGTGAATTTGAATTCTCTCTGTGTTCCTACATTTCCACCTAATCTCTACCACCCTTACCATGCAGCTGATGTCATCTAGGGTTGGGCTGTACATTGAATTTTTACAGTTTATTGATATACCTTCAAAATGAAATATAGGACAATGCAGTAGCCTTTATGTCAATATACTTTTAAAATTAGGGCTTAAAGATTTTTAGTAGCAGAAGTATTCCTTCCTGGTTATAAACAACGCAAGAGCTTCCATCGTGACATTCCACAGACTCTCAGAATACACAACTAAAATCATTTTATTTCAAAACGTTGACAAAAGGCTCATAGGTTAAAAATATTGTAACATGCAATATTTGTTTTATTTTAAGAGTGGTAACTTTCTGTCCAGGTAAGCATACTTTAAAATATAGGTTTGAGTTTTTTCCTAAACATTTACCTTCTGTTTTAAGAAGAATGTCAAGGTTGCTTTACTGAAGCCCCACAACATGCATGTAGGCCTAGGCATAATTTTATTTGTCTTTATTTTGAGACTTCTGTTTGCAATAATGAAAATATCTATACTGAATAGTTAGTTGTATGTTTGCAAACAGGGACGGAAACCCTAAATTTCCATTTAATTTTGAATGCAATGTTTGTAATAAGTGTGACATCTCGCATATGGCTTTCACTTAAAATTAAACATTTAGCCCACCATACTCACACACACACATGCCAGAACCCCATGGACTCCTGGGATTTAGGATTTACTGTGACAAATGAGCTAATGTGAATGTAATTGCAAAGCCTTCACCAAGCAGTCTGGTCTGCCTTTCATGTGAATTGTTCATTACATTTTGAGAGGCCATTTTCTTTTGAGTGGCACTGTATTGAAGTATTTAATGCAAGGATTCGTCCATTCTTTCTTTCCCCATTGTTGCTGTGTCCTTATGCTGAAGGCCAAATAAGTCTCGTAGAACAATTTCCTGCTTCTGCAAAATGAAAGAAATGTACTTTTCCCTCAGATTTTCCCACCACCGTTTCCCTTCTGCTCCCCCCCCCAGTCACCGTATCATTGGCCAGCATGCCCTTTCTCCCCTCGTGACTAAGCTAAAATCTTCGTGGTACTCCCTTACATCTCTTTAAGCATCTACTGCTTCCTTGTTCCTGCTCACATGTACAGGGAGTTTCATGATCGCTTGCTATATGCTAGTAATAGTAGGAGATGTGGTTAAGTTTCATATCGCGGTGATCTCTGGTGACAGATGCAGTAGATTTCTCTCTGATACCAAATATAGATGGCTAGGAAATGTAATGGGAAGGCCTCATTGAGAGAAAATCCTAGATAAGCCCCGGCAGCTGCTGAATACTGTAGATGTTTACTGTATCTGTCAATTAGATATTTACCTTTAATGGTAATGTTAATGGTATTTAGCTGCCACTTCCTGTTACCCAGCATTCTTGGCCCTGCATTCCCACTATGGCCCTATTTGCAGTTGTCTCCTAATGTGTCCTGACCCTGCGCTTGACTTTCACGCACAATATTCACTTAGCGGCATCAAACTAACCTGACCACCAATGCCAGGTTTTTAACAGGGTGTATCTTTCTGTATTACTGCACCCTTTTATCCATTTTAACCAACTGATATGTTCCCTGTAGCTTTAAGGGAGGAGGTCGCCCGGTTGATGTTACACTCATCTCGTGAGAAGCGACTCTATGCCTTTACCCTCATTGTCATTTTGGCTTCACACCCCTGGCAGATGGGGTCCGGTCCGTAACTGCTCCCATCGGGCACGGAGCGTTTGGCTGGCGCAGACCTCCAGTTTGAACGCGTCGCCGTGGTTCTGAATATGAGCTCTGATCAGAAGCGAGCTCTGCTCCCTCCTCCTCCTCCTCTGGGTTCTGGCGAGACGTTTAAACTGCAGGGTGAGGGCAAGGGGAGGGCCAGAGAGACAGCAGGTGTCTGGCCTGCAACCAGCAGTGTGTCTCGTTTCTTTGTAACTCTGCTGGGTTTGTTTGGAGGAAGTACAGTAATTCTATGATTGCTGTATCCAGTAGTGTGGGAGTCAGTTCCACCTCATCAGAGGAGCTATGAGAGAATGCCTCCTGGCAATAGGGCTCATCTGTGCTGGAAACAACGCCAGTGTCAGTGAGCGCGTGTCAGAATTCTAAGTATGTGGGTGCCACCGTGTCCTGGAAAACCCCTGTATCTTGTTTTAATTAAAACTGCTTCCAGCTATAGACAGGTTAGGTAACTGAAGATTAGTATGAGTCGTAATTAAGATGATGTCATTTTATTTATGCCCTCAAACAAAATAATTAAATCAGCTTTTGATCCCTATTAAATTTCAGATGTCTGACTTTTTAACTGTTTTATCTTAACACATCTGAGCTTCTCAAAAGACTGGCATACCTTATTTAAATAAGCGTGGGATGTAAATATGTAAATAAACGTGATGTACAGCTTGGTATGTTGCAAATACTGGTTAGAAGATCCAGTGAAGTCTATCTGTAAAGAAACGGACTGGAGTTCATAGTTGGGAACCTGCTTACGAAGGTCTCCGTCATTGTTCTGGAAGGGCAGGCACTGCTGAGCTGCGCAGCTTAGTCTGCAAAGGAGGTGCGTGCAGGCGGCATTGAGGAGGGCTGGGGGTAGGGCCCCCCTCCCCAATGACACTGATGCCCAGGAGACTGGCTTTTTTTTTAAATAACATCCTAACAGCACTAAGTGACAAGAGGTCTGTCTGCCGCACAGCCAAGCTTCCGTGTTATAACATGCATTAACGTGTCTATTTCAGGGAGTCCACCTTCAGCCTGTATATACCTCCGTGTTCCCTGGCTGCTCACAACTCCCTAATTGGGATTAATTTCCTTTTATCTGGAGTTTTGTCATGCTTTCGCATCTCTGCACTTGTCACGTCAGGCATATGCCTTTTTGATGAGCTCAGCGGTAGTTGCTTCGATGGGCCTGGGTCTGAAGTTCCACTCACTAGTAGAGCTGTGTGATATGACCTCAAATTAATTTCACGATTAATTGGACATTTTATCTCTATTATTGGACGATTATTGGTTTTTTTTGCCCTCATTTCATTAAGATTTGTACTGTAAATATGCTCAACTATTAAAGCTGGCATATTTCTCTAATGGAAGACTGTGTATCTTTATGACACGGATGAACCATTTAGCGTTATTCATTGAATATTTCAAACAACTGAAATCAAAACACTAATTGCTTTGATTGCCTTGTAAAAAAGGTCACATTTTAGTTCCTTAAAAAGTAGAAAATGGTTTGCATTTTCTACTATAAGCTGATGATCTTGACTGGTTTTAATTTTTTTTCCCTGTCTCAGGCAGATTAGGATAGACAAATCTAATTCACATTTGTATATTTACTACATGGATAAAAGGTAATAAAATGAGCATCACTGGTTAATTTTTTGATGATTTCAAAATATAAATTTTTATATTACAGTGACATACATATTAAATTTTGAACTGTGTATAATTCAAATACGATATACAGTGCAGTACTGTACATAAAATATAGCTTATTGTAGTTTCACTGCTGTATCTCAGTGGCTCTTTATCAACTTTGAGTTTATTTGTAATTGAGAGAAAAATACTTTCTTTTGCTCATGTTTTCTGTGCATGCAGCATTAGCCTCAGGTAGAATTACTGCATAGTTAATTTTTTTTCAATGTTAACACAAAATTAACACTAAGTGGATTGAGTGATTTCACTAAGCAAATTAGGACAGTATTTGTACAGCAATGATTTTGTTCCAAGCTTTTTGATCCATATATAAGCGGTTGATTATAGTAACTGCGATCAATATAAGTAGTTTCTACTGTATTTTAAACATTGGTGGTATTTCCTTTGGTAGCTGAAACTTGTTTTTTCGCAGTGTTTTCATCTGACCTCTTTTTGTTCGGCGTCATCTTCACTAAAGCTACAATGTGTCCAAACGACGGACATGGCATTTTTCTTTGGCACCAGTTGCTGGAGTTGCTCAGTCGGCTCGGTGTTTCAGTTTTCCTCCATGCTGCTTCCATTTCGCAGACTGGATGGGGCGGAGTCATGTGACAGCATGCATGGTAGTATGTTTTTAAGGGGACAGTACATGAACACACTGGGGAAAGTATTAACAGAAGAAAAAAACAAAGTAACTGACATGGGCAAGATTGTGTCAATTAGAGGTTCTGAATTTCTGTTTTGATTAATATTCAATGAATTGCCCAGCCTTACACATGGGCACTGGACTACCGTCCTGTTGGGTGTCCTGTCATCAGTGCTACAGATATTCAGATCTTATGGAATTTTGGCTGTTTTACTCTCAGTTGACTGATAAACTAGACTTGAT
This sequence comes from Stomatorhinus walkeri, assembly GCA_026784285.1. Taxonomy (NCBI): domain Eukaryota; kingdom Metazoa; phylum Chordata; class Actinopteri; order Osteoglossiformes; family Mormyridae; genus Stomatorhinus; species Stomatorhinus walkeri. Next base: position 15,454,688 of record JAODUD010000019.1, on the reverse strand, counting down.
GAATGAAGGAGTTTCTGTTCAGGTAGTTTTCCTGCAATGGCTCAGAATGTTGTGGCTTTGCTGGTTTTCTGTGACTGTACCTTGTTCCATGTCGCCTTCACTGTGAGGATGACAGCCTTCCTTTGTGCACTTTGGTGTTTTTCCGGAACTCGCTCTGCAGCTGACCTGGAACGTCGCAATGGAGTTTCTCTCTCTTTTTTTTTTGCAGCCGAGTTTCTCACTTTACCCCGGTTTTCCCGTGTTTTGTCAAAGCGCGTTCTTTGTGATCGCCTTTCCTGAATTCATGAATGCTCTTTGCTTGCAGGCCAGGGGTTTCATCGTGTTCTGTTAGCTGTAGAAGCAAACACTGTAGATCTGCAGTATCTGAAATCTTGTCATTAGAGAGAACCACAAAGACGCACTGCTTAGAAGCTGTATCATCAATTTCTTTTCTATCCTTGTGCACTTTATTTGAATGGAAGCCCTCTTACAATATTGAAAAACCAAGCTTGCGTGTTTTGAAAGACGGAAATCTCCAGGCTGAATTTTGTCAAATAATGCAATGAAGTGCTGCTATGGTTTATTTAGAAATAATACTGACAGGTTG
>JAODUD010000019.1:15405807-15416746 GCA_026784285.1 Stomatorhinus walkeri | reverse complement strand
GGGGGGGGACACACTAGCGGGGGGTCTGGGGACCCTCCCCCAGAAATTTCTTAATGAATTAGATGCCATTTCCTGCAAACCCGGAGTGGACTTTCAGTGGTATGTGTATTCTCATATCAATCAAGTGGAATGGATTCTTTCGCGAAGCAATAGATACATTGCTGGGTGAACCAATTTTTTATGTTAAATGTGGGGGGGTCCAAACGAATAATTATTAAATCTGAGGGGGACGTGTCCCCCTCAGATTTAATGGCGACGATGCCCATGGGCCCGCAGACAGTCCACATTTTTGCTCCCTCCTAACTTTCTACCAGACAGTCCACATTTTTGCTCCCTCCTAACTCTCTACCAGACAGTCCACATTTTTGCTCCCTCCTAACTTGTTGGAAAGTTGGCCTCCTATTATGGTGCCAAGTGGAAAGTCATTAACCTCCCCAGTACAACAACCACCCATTCTGCTGATATACCATCAATATTGTGGACCTGGACTGTCTGTGGGTCTCCGAGGACTAGACTGGGAAATGCTGACCTAGTCCATTCAGCTTGGTGTTGCTCAAAGAGCCGTGTCTTTTGCAGGTTTGATACATACAGGAGCAAGAATGAGAGCCAACGCCTGGCCCAGTATGTGGATCTGGTACAGGAGGGCCTGATACTGGCCATGGTGGTGAATGATGAAGGCTCCAACAACCTGGAGGACTCAGCTAAGAAGGCCTTGGCCACACTTGGCAGCCAGCACTTCCACAGCCTGGGATTCCGGTGAGAATCTGTCTGCACCGGGAAAACTAATAGTATTCGCTACTATATCAGGATTATTTCAATAAAAAATATCTGGCCTTACAGTCCAGAATTCAAAAATTACCTTTCTTATGTTTTGATATGTGAGACTCATGTATCTAGAATGAATTCCTTTTATTTTTGTCATCGAAAATATTCCCACCTCTAAGTGTATTGTTATTGCTGCTACGATCTCCTTCCTTACCGGAAGTCCGACAGAAGCCACATGCTTTGCTGTGAAAGGCTTTTGCTTTGCAGCCGTGGGAAACTGACTGTCATGGTAGAGTTTGGATTTTATGAAAGTACTTCAGCTGATTTCATTACTGGTGCTTTACTGCGTCTTGGGAGAGAGCCATGAACATTTGCATATAAGCATTTCCACGTGAGCTTAACTCATGGTAGGATTGGCAGGAGATGTTGTCCACTGCTTTGTCTCCTGTCCTCTGCCTGCTGGCCAGCTCATTAAGTCATTTATAGTTGTTATCTGCTTCCTTCCATGAAGATTTTTGAAGAGACGAGATGCTAGAAATGCAAAGAAAAGGAATCTTGACTCCCCCGAGTGTAAATGGTTATTTACATCCATTAGGAGACTCATCAACATAGAGCACCAATCAAAGTGGTCCAGTTGCGGCATTGGTCTCTGTGGCTAACAGAAGCGTGGATTGTGCTGGCTATTGATCTGTCTCTTCTCTGCAGTGTCTGCTTTAATGCTCGCTGATCGTGTATCTTCTCTGTCACTGTGGGGGGGGACTGTGACAAGTTATGGGTGTGTAAGGTTTAGTGATTCTATATTTCATTTTTATACTTCAAACCACATTAAGTCTTTTTACGCTAACTATATTGACTCATAAAGCTCATTATCGGCTGGGCTGATTAAAATCTGGTTTTGTCCATATTCGTACCGTGGTGTGGACTTTGAGATACCCCATCCTCTTTGTTTTCAATGCTTTCCTTCTCGTTTCACCGTTTTTCTGCCCAATTCTAATCCTGCTTCCCTTAGTCATCCTTGGAGTTTCATCACGGTAAAAGGAGAACCGTCGTCCTCTGTAGAAGATCACGCCATCTATCAAGGTAAAGCTCTGATTCTGCTCGCCTAAGCCAGGGGTCTTTAGCTGCTCCAATGTGAACCTCTGTGAATTCCTCCAGGAACCAAGGCCTCGTCAGAGGCGAGGAGCTCCCGGATTTTTCGTCTGGGATACGGGGAGTACTTTACCATCACGGGCAGGAGCCAGTGGGTACAAGGTAGCTAGGCCACAACTTCTCCCTCTGCAGCTACATCTGCTAATCCCCTGCTAACACCCTCAAGATACAGACTGACCAGCCTTTGGTTCCATCTGACCAATAATAAACACCACCTCTGCTTCTACTACCTGTTATCTCTCCCCTTGCATGGGGACATTCTGCTCTCTTCTGCAGCAGTGGTGGCTTTAACATGCCAGTGAAGCCCTGTGTGTTTCTCAGTAGGCGCTTACCTTCCTGCGCCCACACAAGAACGTGGCTCTATCTTCCAGAGGCAGAGTGGAGCGAGTGGTTTGACAGGGATGATGAGCGCGGCTCGGGGGACTGGGAGAAGCTGGCAGAGCTGCGTAGGGTCTTCCCGGACCGTGTCTGCGGCAGCCCTTTGGACATGCAGGTAAGCCAGGTCAAGTCAAAATGATGTTTGCATAGCATGCAGATATCATGGTAGTAAAGGATGATGGGACAGCTTCCCGAAATAGAACCTGTTAAAGCGAATGTCATTCTCTAGCACTTAGTCTTTCGGGATTTTGGGATATGTATGAGATCCTAAACATATTTAATAACTGATGGAAAATAATAATGTATAACACCTTTCTTGTTCAATCACTACTTTTACAACCTTATTGAAGTTAATGACTAAAGAAAGATAGCGACTGTAGATCTGCTGTTTCCTGTGTTGTTTCGTACACATTATTAATGAAAACTCTTTAACGTTTCACCCTCAGGCCGAGACTCACGATGGAATCCCTTCGAATTTAACACAGGAGGTGTTCCACAAGCACGACAAAGATCACGGCTTGGTGTGTCTCAACAGAGAGCAGCCAGATGGGATGTGCCACAACTACAGAGTTCGCTTCCTTTGCGGAAAACTTGGTATGTCTAGAATGTTCCGAGCTGCCAAGTTGGGCCGGGAGACCCGTGGCATTCTGCTGCTGAGCTCGGAAACTCCATACCAGCTGAAATACATTGTCAACAGCATGACAGCGCTGGAAAACTTTGCTTTTGTAAGCAGACACACACACACACACACACACACAAACAATTCTGGGCCCAGAGGTGGGTAGTCCATCCAACAGGCAACGTCTACTTCCATGCAACACTTATTTTTCTGAGAATCCTTATGGGGATATCAAACTTATGGGCAGCTTGACCTGATATTGCTGAAAAGTTTTACCTATTGATCTTTCAGGTTTCAGAATGTCCTGAGATTAGGATAAGGTGAACAAGCCAAAAATGCATGGTTTTCCCCTTACAAGGTTACACCTGACATGCATAGAATGGTTCCTTTGTAGACCATATTGTTCACCAGGAGGTCATGCTAATTTAGAGGGCCGTCAGGTCAATGCAGAAGATACATGACACTTTTACTCAGACAACATTAAGAGCTGGAAACAGGAAGACGTGCGTTTGAGACGCTGCAGGTGTGTGTCTGTGTGGACTGAAAGACCCTGTCGCCGGTCCACAGTGAGGCCACATGCATCTGTCACCATTGAAAGCCACTCCAGCACCAGCATACTGGACCTGGTGGATGACAGCAGCAGCTGGAAGCCGGGAGACACGGTGGTGGTGGCTAGCACAGACTACTCCATGCACCAGGCCGAAGAGTTCCTCATCCTACCCTGCCGGACATGTGCCAAAAATCAGGTCAAAGTGCAAGGTCAGTCCAGCTCTCTGGCTGGGAGCAAGTTCATCTTCCTGAGACGTCTGTCACGTACGCTTGTTTTCATTTGGAAGGTTTCTGCCAATAGGAGCTGTATTTTCATCCTTAGAAATTCCAGTTTGTAATTTGGTTTTTAAATTAAGGTTATAATTTAATGCAGCATTCCCCAATTCCAGTCCCGGAGACCAGTCTGCAACACACTTTGCAGATTTCTCTGCTCAAACACACCTTATTCAGCTCACCAGTGAATTACCAGCTTTAGTGGTTGTGTTTGAGCAGGGAAATCTGCAAAGTGTGTTACAGATTTGGCCCTCCAGGACCCGAATTGGGGAATGCTGCATTAAATTATAATCTTAATTTTATGTATCAATAGTGTGACAGTGCATAATGAATATCAACAACATGGTTTTCACAAAATATACCTTAGCAAACTATTCCTCCATAAGCTTGAAAGAAATGGAACTCACTAGAAGGCCGGTGACCCTCTTGATAACCTACACCCTTGTCTTCCTACGTTGTACCTGCAATTCCTTATCCCACTGCACCATTGCAGTGTTTTTACCAGTACTCGCTGGTACATGAGTGGGTAGAGATCCAGAGGGATTGGATGACGCGCCCCGAGCCACCGTGAAGGCAGCGGCACGGTAGCTACAAACGGACACGTTTTTAGGAGCACGTGGCTCTGTCATAATGCACCATGACAGTCACAAAAGAGGCTGACTCATTTCGCAGCCACCGCCTTTGAGTGTCATCAGCCCTGGAGGGGGTTTCCTACAGCGCTCCATTCAGCCCGCCTTCCCCCCCCCCTGCTCACGGCCTTGTTGGCTGCCCAAAGTAGGCCAGAGTGGACCTAAATCGTCTCTTCAAAGTATGAAAAACTATTTCATCCCAATATTACATAAGTTGTTTGGGTTTTTCAGTTTTTGTTTTTTTGTTTTCTTCATGTGAGTCCAGATGGATAAAGATCACCCACAGGACCTTACTGATGTGCCCAACCTGGAGGTAGAGTGCCTGTCAGCTTCTGAGCACCCTCAAAATAAATCAATCGCTATTAAAAAGCAGAGTAGCTCTTGTCAGCAAGGGACACAAGGTTGAACTAGGATCCACCGTACACTCACCTGTTAAGGAAATCAAAAAGTTTTAAAAATGTTTTGACTTCATGAGGAATAAAAGGAGTGTGTATTTTGTAGGATTAAAATTGTCCTTAAATAAAGGCAATATAACATATTTTTTCAAAGATTCAAATTCCTCAGATGCCTAAAGGGAAAATGGACTTAAATTAAAAAAACCTAATTTAAAAGTATTTGTCATTATCACTGACAGAGCTGTTTGGAATTTGAACTATTTTTACTGTCCCTTTTGGCTGTCAGGCAGGATCCTTTGTAAATCATCCAATGGATGTAGTGCACACTGCGTTTTGTTTCTCCTCTGCACTTAAGGCAGTGATGCCAGTGATTTGCCGAGTACAGTGCACTACACTGTCAGCCAGACGGTGATTTATTCAACGCTGGAACTCTGTCCCTGCCAAATGAAAAGAAAGACATTTGCCGCCTCTGACAAAACCGTGGAAAGCGAACACCGTAATTTGAATATTCATAAAACGGTCTCTCGCTTTCTCCAGAATTAATTTAGACAGATTGGTTTTTCTTCTTTAAGTAGTCATTAGACAACAATAGTGGGTTTTGCTTTTTTGTTCTGAAGTGCCATTTTCTGGCTCAGTGTTTCTTTGTTCTGCCCTGAAAGTCGCCTTCCTCCGTATAATCATGAGCGCCTCACATCTCTGCTAGTTTGAACCAGTAATTGCTCAGTTGCTCTCTAAGGCAAAAGGTGCAGCACAAGTAGATGTAGCAGTTTGCACAGCCTCCACTGACCACACACCTCCCAGAATCCTCGGAGCTTCTCTTATGCCCAGTCCTCCCACTGGGCTTTTGGAAGAGTAGGTGGCTGCAGGTCCTGTTTGACTCACATGGCAGGCTGTGCTGAAATAGGGCTGAACACCCTCATGTTTAATGCTAAACAAGCGCTTCGGCCGGGACTCGTCCACGACACGTTTTTACACGGTGCCCCTCCAGACAGATTGACCCCCCCCCCCACAACGCTGAAGCATTTGTCCTTGACTGTAAGTCGATTATGCTGAAAAAGGTGCACATCAGCTAACCCAGGGCCCATGGCTCCACGCTGCAGTGGAGCTTTGAGTGTCTGTTTTTCTGTGCCCTGTCTGTTCGGGGAGCTCGGGTGTTCGATTGGCCCCACGTGCGGCAAGCTCGGCCGTTCCCTCTGCCCTTTCTTAAAATCAGAGTTTCCCAACCCGAGATCTGGGAGAGAGCAAAAATGTGGACTGTCTGTGGGTCCCTGAGGATCGGATTGGAAACAAACTGCTTTAGGTACCCGACTGGGAGTAAGGAGCAGCTTTGGTTTTAATCACTCCATCATCAGACTGGTTTTTGTTTAACTGAGAGCAGAGTCCTGGAGCATGTGGCAGGCCCGCCTGCTGGAGTATCTGAGGTGTCGACTTCCCAATCCCATTCCTGCCACAGCTGGTTGACATCCAGGACTCGTGGTCCAGGCAGGAGTAGCCGTTCACCTGTTTTGAGACTCAATTAAAAAAGAACCCTGCCACCCGCCTGCTGGAGAACCAGTCTGAGCTGGTGTCACATCTCGTTATCTTCCAGGCACCTGTTTGCTCAGTGGAGGCTCTTATCCACATCCCCCCCCCCCCCCCCATTACCCAAGAGTCTCCAGGTCAGCCCTCCCTGAGTATCTCCTGGTCCTCTGCAGGACACAGGAACACCCCCCGGAGCACAAACTGACTCCAGTCACCGACGGGAAACGCTAATGGTCAATTTCCTTGGACTTTCAGGCAAGCCAGCCTTCGTCCACATGGGGGAGGTGGTGGACGGTGTGGACATGAGGGCGGAGGTGGGCCTGCTCAGTCGCAACATCCTCATCAGGGGGGAGATGGAGGACAGCTGCTACGGCGGGGAGGCCTGCAAGTTCTTCCAGTTCGACACTTTTGGGGGGCACTTAAAGGTGAGCGTCACTGTCAGTGATCCTCATATCGCCCTGCAATGCCAAGTCAGACTTCTACCCAGTTAATGTTGAGCTATCATCTCTGGCCAGTAACCGTCATGGAGAGGAACCCTTGTGGAGCGATAACAGCAACGCTAATGAACATACTGTCAGGGTGTTTCTCAATACCAAGAATGTAGGGATTGTACTTCTGCTCTTGGCAAAACCTGTCTTGCTAAGTTGCCTCCCAAGAACGAACTTGGGGTGCAGTGAATCATGGGATTGGTCTCGTTTGGTCAGGATACGACTGTTGATATTTGAGCCGGGGCAAGAATGACACCTGGGGATTTTGTATGATCCTCTGTACTTCTGTTCTTGAGTATTGCAACTAGCCTTTGGCAACGGAATGTCGTAAAACGGGTACGCGGGAACAGGAGTACGGTCAAACAACCCCTTGACAGCCCCTGTTTTCCTGAGGAGGGTGTCACAGCTATTAATTGTCTAGGTTTGCCCAGGTAAATGAGTATGGCAGGATGGCTTCAGGTCACATTTTTGTTGTTGGGCGTTTGTGCTGCGCACTTTATACAGATTCAGTTATTCGAGATAAACGGGAAATATTTTAAGCAGCTGGGCGCCAGAGAGCAAGAGCGCTAAAACTCCGTTTTCAGCTTTTTAAAATTCACATGCCGCAGCAAGTACAAATGGCAGCCCTGATTTTATGTGCTGCTGCTCATTAAGGAATATACCCTGGAGAAAGGTCTCCATGTGAGCATGACTGGGTTTGGTGAGCCGTCGGCTAAATTTAATGCGGTTTCCACAAGAGAGTATCACATCGTTATGCATTTTAATCTGAATTCACGGGCATGATTGATGTGCGCAGAAATACCCAAACTGTAAATTTCACACTTGCACAAGTAGTCAAATACACACACACATCTAGGAACTGAAATACCTATGAGGTCGGTAATTCCCTACCCTTCCACTAGGTGGAGCGTGGATTCAAAGCCATGCACATGCAGGGGGTGGAGCTTCAACACATGGGCCAGCAATCCATGGGCCACTACCCAGTGCACTTCCACATGAATGGAGACGTGGACGAGCGTGGGGGTTACGACCCAGCCACCTACATACGTGACCTGTCAATCCACCACACGTTTTCTCGCTGCGTGACCATCCACGGTTCCAACGGCTTGCTGGTGAGTGGACCGGGCCAGACGTATCGCATTGGGCTTAGAATTGTCAGGCTTCATCCCACGCCCATCGTTGACCATGAAAAGCTGATGGAATGTATCTGCTCCGCGGACAGCAGGCTGCCGCGCGGCCGTGATTAACACCGTCATGCGTGACTCAGTATCTGTGAAACTCCGGGCTCTGTAAGTCGCTTAGGATACAAACTTTTTCAAAGCAGATAAATAAAGAATTATCCACAGCCGCACAGACATCTGCGGGCTTCTTTAAAATCCGCTCATTCATTTTTCAGCATCCCGGAGACAGCGACGATGCTACCGAACCTTTTTAATTCCTCTTTAACGAGTCTCACAGGCAAGCGGCTGAACTTTAGCATCCTTATTTGTCTCGGAGATTGCGGCAGCGGACCCGCCGGGCGACCGTGAGGGGATCCTGGGGGCGGTGTGCAGTCGCTGATGGGCTTTGGCATGGATGTGACTAACAAGCAGGCTCCTGCCCTCCCCCCCGCACCTTTTTCTCAGTGCGCTCATTGTCATGTTCGATAGCCTGAGGCTCTTAACATGCCCGTTAGTGCTAAGAGAAACCTTCCCCTTCCCCGGGGAGCGGCGTGGCGCTGTTCTGAACTGCCCTCATGCCCCTGGTGGCCGGCAGGTGCAGGACGTGGTGGGATACGATGCCCTGGGCCACTGTTTCTTCACTGAGGACGGTCCTGAGGAGAGGAACACCTTCAGCCACTGCCTGGGGCTGCTGGTGAAGGCGGGGACCCTGCTGCCCTCTGACCGTGACAGCCGCATGTGCCGGGACATCACCGAGGGCGCCTTCCCGGGCTACGTGCCCAACCCGCGCCAGGACTGCAGGTGGGACACCCCCCAATGCTATCCCATCAGCACAGTGCTGTCCATCCCATAATCCAGCACCGGTTAGGCATATCGTCAGCCCACAGCAATCCTATGAATTAATAGAACAGTGGTACATTATTCATTCTCTTTTCGTCACCTTGCTCTCTATGAGACGCACAGACGTACGTGCAGGTGAGAGAAAGCTTGGAGGTAACAGCGCAGGGGCAGCAAGCATGCAGGGGCGCCGGGGACGGGGGGGTCAAGGGCCTTGTTCAGGGGCCCAACAGTGGCATCAGTCTGCCAACCCTGGGATTCAAACCCTCTGGGTTACGCGCTGCCCTTCAGAATTGTCCGTTTGAATAACATGGAGTGTTGGCACGTCCATCTCACAGTCACCAGCCATGAAAATCCATTTGCTCTAATCTGTTAGGGCATGTTTTGAACATAAAGAATGGTCTCCCTGATAAACTTCATGGAATTTTAACAATTGGGCTTTGAATCAATCATAGTTTATGGGGATTAAAGGCAATTATCATCAGTCTATTTCAGACTGATTGCCATTGAACCATAGATTTCAACTTCACCGTTAAACCGAGTGCCTCAGAGTCTTTGAGGAGGGGGGCGGACAGGGAAGCGGGGCTGTCACAGATTAAAAATGAATTCCTGTGCTACAGGAAACAGCGATAGGACTCTATGCATTTCTCATTTCATTCACTGGCCCCGCAGGGTGCGTCCTTCATAATAATTCTGAACACTTGGGCTCCCACACAATACATTATTTCACTAATGACCCTTTACTGTTTTTCTGAATACTATAATGATTTTTTTTATCCTTCTTTGCGTGTGTTTTTTTTTCCTTTTTGTTAATGTTCCTGTTATTACATTTTAAGTTTAAATAAAGTTTAAAGTATGAGAATATGTTATGAGCATATCTGATCTTGGTTGGTTCTGTTATTTAAACGCTTGTTAGTTTGCATGGTCTTCTTATCCACTCAGGTGACTCGGTGTCTCCAGGTAGCCTTGTCTGGGATGGTGTGTGAGTGTCAATCATGTGCTGCACTGACAATCCATCCAGACTCTCACGCCCCCTGCTGGAGGCTGGTCTCCCAGTTTGCCAGGAGGCCTGAGTGTATATGGGAGGGGTAATGCAAAATTCACGGTTCAGTACACACGTCGGTTTAGGGCTCGGTGCAGTTTCGGTACAGGAAGGGAAACAGAAGTAGTTTTGAAATTGTTTATTATTAAAACTGCAGATACTATTTGGACTAGTTGTAAACCAAACGAAAGGCAATGTGTCTGTCAACATGACCGAATAAGAAAACTTAAAGATGTTTATTTGCACACTGTAAAATAAATATGTAAAATTTATTAAAATGTAAGTGTATCACTGCATCATAGCAATCATAAGGAATTAAATCCCATGTTCTCTCTTAGCCAGTGTGGTAGCCTGTAGTCTCTTATTACTCTTATTACTTATTACTACGCACTTTAGGATGCTGTTTTCTCAGATGAGTTAGCAAGCTGCATGTGTTTTCAGCAACATACCCACATAATAGCGTGGCGTCCAGTGTTACCTTAGCAGCTACTCGCTCCCGAGTGCTGTTGTAATTTATTGGGAAACCAAAATTTCCCCGAACTACAGATGTAAGCATTCGCTTTGCCACTTTACTTGACAGTAACTATAGCACTGGCCATAACTAACTCACAGCCACAATTAGCATATTGTTTTCTGTGTTCAACATCTATCTTCAGTGGCAGTTAATCTTTTTATTTGTTTCATTGTGTGTTCTGAACTGAAAATGGTGTAATGGAATGGCGCATGAGGAACGTTTACCATTACAACCTAAATATACAGTGTTGTGTCTGCGTGCAGCAGAGGTGAGTAGTTCAGGTCCTGTTCAACCAACCAGTTGAGTATTCTGTGGCTCTTTATGATCAACTAGCTAGTTGAAACAATATCTTGGTCTGGACTGTTACTCTATGGAACCTGAACTCCTCACCTCTGAGTATATTTATATCAATTTAGAATGTTTAGTTATATTAATACTGCCTTACAGTGTGCCTGCAAGAGAAGCATTAAGCCATAGAAAATAGTAACTACCTATTAGAAGGGAATAGTGAATAACCATGCTCTGCAGTCTATGGATACGCTGTGTACAGCCTGAGAGTCTGGCCACAATCTACAGAGCTGAGTGCACTGAGATTGGTACCCCCTCCCTCCCCCCAAACC
>JAODUD010000019.1:15382525-15396551 GCA_026784285.1 Stomatorhinus walkeri | reverse complement strand
TGCTGGCTATCCCTCAAAATGTTGTTTGAGTCCAGGTAATCAACCATTTTCTCTTTGATAATAGCCTCCATAACTTTCCCCGTTATACAAGTTAGACTGATTGGCCTATAGTTTGACAAACTACTTCTATCCCCTTTTTTGAAAAATTGGCATGCTTCCAGTCATAAGGTACCACACCTTCAGATAAGGAAAGTAGACTGCAGCTCATTAATAGAATAGACATTTGAAAAATAAACATTTTATACCCTAGATGTTTGTGTGCCATTCCTGAAATAACTATCTGTGTGATTCACCATGTAGAAATAAAGCTTTAATCGGACCAAAAAATATTTAAATTACGCAACCATAGTGACGCTAATGGTTGCAAAACATCCTGGGGGTGTTCAAGGGCAGGACGGAAAGTTCATCCCACTGTGGAAAGTTCCGACTGAAGCAGTATCTTGTTTACAATCATGGGATGTGTCAGCTGCCGTAGAATGGCCCCATTCAGGCAGGGCAGCCTGTGATGTGCTTCTGTCCTCGGCCCTTTCAGAGAAACTGACGTTCGTGGGCTTCAAGGGCGATTTCCAGCCTGACTGGGTGAGGCTGGTGACAGACGAGGACGAGGCTGAGATCCATCAGGCGCTGCCCATTCCAGTGGTGAGGAAGAGGAAGATATGAGGCCTGGGCCAGGAGGAGGATGCACCTCCACGGACGCCGCTGTCTAAGTGCACAATGAGAGAAGTGAGGACTGTAAGAGGCCTGCGGGCAGGACATCCTCAGGCCAGAGAACTCACAGGGGTGACTTCCTAGATAGGAGCCATGTTTGTAACAAGTGTGGATGTGAATGGTATTCATTAGGAAAACATTCCCTGTTTTTGTCTCAGTGATGTTGTCTTCTGTCCCCAGTTCCAGTGGAGGATTTCCTTATACTGTTAAAGGTTTCATGCTTTTAATATGTAATATGTGGTGTTTTTTTCCAGGATTCTCGAGGTGTGATTCTTTTGTAAATGTTATAAACCAGCAAACATTAAATGGAGGCTTCAGGGTGATCTTAACCGGGAAACAGAATTTGTACGGATGGCTCCCTTCGAAAGGACAGCGTTTAGGGGGCACCATTGTCAGAATAGGAGAAGTGATGTTCCCAGTTTAACAGGGATTGCCATTCCGGCCACCTCTTGCCGAAATAGCTGGTCTTTTTTCGGAAATTGACCTCAAAGTCAGTGTTTTGTACGTTTTTGTGTGTTTCAAAAACACTTCGGAATATATATCAGAAAATAACTTTTATACTTATTTATTGTACAGACACAAGCCTGTAACTGCTCTCTGGGAACATTCTTTAAGCTGTAAAGTTTACAGAGGGTGTGCCATCTGAAAATCAATAAAGCTTAATTCCTAAGACACATTAACGGAGAGGAATTAGTATGAAATGCAACACACATAAACGTCAAGTTGTATATCAGATTTGTGGGCTTTTGTTTAAAAAGAAACCACATAATGTGTATTTAGTAATGTGAATAATGTGTCTGAGAACAAATCTGTATCTATGTCCCACCCTGTCTAAATGTGAACTTGGGGGATTGACTGGTGCTCTAAACATCATCGTGTTTTTGTATATTGCATTTCCTTAAATTTAACTGTAATGTAGTAGGATGATCAGAAACCACAAGACTTGACCATTCTTGACCTTTCGTTTGACGATGACTAAAGTCAGTGGGTTGGTGGACCACAATCAACCGAACCATGTCAATGTGGTTTCTGTTCAGACCGCAAATGTACAAATGACTTTGCTCAAATAAATTCTTTTTAAAATGACGCTCCTTTTACCCTCCTTGAAAAAGCAAAAGGCTTTCGCATCAACAGCTTTTTAAATGTTATTTATTTTTAAAAAGTCTTTACTTCAAAACTGTACCGTGTAGCACTGCTGCCAAACTTTAAAAAATTCAGTATGCAGAGATGGATACAGTCATGACAGATTCTCTGAGACCAATCGCTTCACATATACAAACTGATTTTAGACATACACCACAGGAAGGTAAAGTGAAATGTAAATTCAGATCCTCTTCAGATTCCATAAATGTGTGACGTACTTGCGTATTGGAAAGTTTCTGTTCTAGGTTATGAAAAAAAAAAAACAAAAGCTTATACAAATACAGGAAATCAAACAAAAATCTGAACTTGATCTAAACCGCAGCAACACTGGTGAGTCATTCAAGTATGGAAGAAGGTGAACTTTGCAACGTTTACAGCACTCTCGGATGTTTGTAAGCGTTAGCTTCACACTATCTCAGAATTCCTCTGAATGGTCAAACTCAGCGGTGTCAGAGCTCCTCTCTCTCTTTGTTGGCCTTATTGCTCTCTTTGTTCCTAGTCTTCTCCTTGTCTTTGCTCTTGTTTTTCGGTTTAATATCATTGCTAGCCTTCGCCTTGTCTTCTTTCTTCGCTGCCTTCCCAGGGTACACCTGACCCTCCACGGTCACATCTGCGCAGCGATCCTGCGCCACCAGGAAGTCCTTCACCTCCCAAGCATAACCTCCATCACGTAGCATGAAGATGACTCTGTTAGAACCCACCACAAACCTGGGGGGAAACACAAGATCGCTCACTGGCTGAATCAACACTTCATTACATTTTCACTGCAGCTTATTAGAATGGAAGGCCATGAACATTTATGGTATGCGTTGAGAACTGCCGATACAATTTAATAAACTTGAAAATATTTAATAAAGCATGGGGGGGCAGCGTGTGGCTAAGCCTCTGTCCATGTGATCAGAAGGTTGCTGATCAAGGCCCATAATCCCCAGCTCCCTGGGTGCTGCTGTGGGCGGCTGCCCTTCACAATCAGCTTCTTCTCCCCTACAGAGAGCAACCTGGGAGGTGTAAAGAGAATTTCACCATGGGGATCATTAAAAAATATATAAATATCATATTCAAAATGTAGTTGTATTTTGTTCTAAACTAGAAATTGAACCTACAAAAAAATAAGGGGTGAGGAGGAAGGCTTGGCAGCCTGTGCTCATTACTGTACTTGGTGTCAGCAGTCAGACCACCTGCTGTTCAGCTCAGCTAATCCATCTGAAGATAAGCAGGCTTGGGCCTGGCCAGTACTTGGATGGGAGACCAACTAGGAAAGTTGGGTTCCTGCTGGAAGAAGTGTTGGTGTGGCCAGTAGGGGGAGCCCATCCTGTGGTTGGTGTGGATCCCAGTGCAGTGAGGGGGATGCTCTGTTGTAAAAAAAAATGGTGCTACACTGGGGATGGGATGTAAAACTGAGGCCCTGACTCTCTGAGGTCATAAAAGATCCCTGGGCAGCTTCCAAAGTAGTAGGGGTGACACCCTGATATCCTGGCTAAAATTGCCCATTGTGGCCCTTTCAAATCTGGCCTCTTAATCACCTCATCCAGGTGGGGGCTACACAGTGGTGGTTGTAGAGGCTCCCCATTGCTTCTGTAAAGTATGTTGAAATAAAAATTGAATGTACTATAAATATAACATTAATTCCAGCCACCTTTTGGCATAGCCCCTAAAAAACAGCATCTCATCACTCGACAGAGAGCGGGGTTACGTCACACCTCTGAACATCGAAGTTGGCATTGAAAAGGCTGCCCTGCCAGAGGCTTGAAATTTCTTCAGTCTCCTTCTCAGCGGGCTCTCCAGATATGGTGGCAAACACCATCAACGTCTTTCCTTTCTTGCTCATTTTAAGGAGCTCCTCGGGCTTTGAAGCGTCAATTTTTGAGAAATCAATTGTTGGGGGCTGTCTTTTGTGCTCTGGAAGGTCCCCCTCTTCGATGTCATCATCTTTCTGCAGACCGTGCAGCACATAGAAAGCATTTTAAAGACAAAGGGGATATACAATACACCTGGAATAAGGGGGGGGACTTAACTTCGGTTCGGGGGAGGTTAGCGAACAGAAAAAAACCAAGCAAAACATTCAGAAGGAAAATTAGTCTTTATATACAAAAGTGTTATAGTCTTAAAATTTTCAACAAACATCTCACAAATTAGAAGGTGAATGTGATCCGAACATTCAATAAATTTTTAAGAAATTCAGATAACGGTTTTCCATGGCATAGACAAGCCAACAAAAGAAAGGTTTCACTCCATCTTTAGCTTATGCAGTTCGGAAGTAGCAATGCGAAATCTCTAACACGTATCTCTCAACATTTCATTGTCAGAAGTACCGACGTACTAGGACAAGCACACTGTAAACGTCATCAAACTAAAGGAAATAAATGGACATTGTAAAATAATTAAATATTTATTTAACACAGATACAAAATGTGCAATTTACGCCGCAAGCGACAAACTGCAAAGATCCTAGCTTGCAAAAACAAGACAGAAAATTTACCTCCCATTCTTCCAACAGTCTGGCCATATCCGCGTCATTGTAGTCGCGGATATCTTTCTTCTTTTTAGGCTTTTTACTTTTGTCATTCTCAAGTGCTAGAACACAAATTAAAGTAAAACACAGCAACACGCAAAAACACTTCCATAAGGAAGCCGCCATCTTTTCCAGCTGTACGGCGCTGATTGGCTGACCGGCTTTTCCCGTCAGTTCACGTGGGGCGTGTCTAGGGGGTGCTGGTGTCTCTGCACAGTCTCAGATGAGATACAGACGGACTTATGTCACCATGCTCGAAAGATGGATTATATAGCAGTCTTTTGCATTTGTGTCTCTGCACCGAAGGATAAAACTATTACAACAGGCTTTAGCTTAAAGAAATTCACTTTTAAAATGTGAAATATAAATACATGAAAATGATTTTGATACAATTCTTGATGCCAGAGACAGCAGGTTCACTACCAGCACCTGGCTCGCTCTCTCTCTCTGTGGATGGGATGTGTAAGTTTACAGGGTGCTCACTGTACCCTGTGCCATAATAAACAGCCAATGAGAATGAATGGATAGCCTAGAATCCACATGGCTCATGCAATGATCCTGCTGAGACAGTTGGCTCAGCTGCTGTTACTGTGCCATCAAGTGCCTTGATGTTCAATAAACCTTTATGCATTTTCGCAAAAAATAAGTGAGGATGTAACCCTGGGCTTCGGTCGGCTGACTGGCGTGAGATTTTCAAATCTATATAAATATGTACAGATATCGACGTGTATGTATGGGTTTTATTACCCTATAAATAATCTGTAGGGGTTACACACCATCCCAGCGCTTTCGATGCAGCTGATTTTAGGTTTATAATGGTAACATAGATTTGCCGTAAGACTCCTTGCATGAGAGTCTGAAGGCGTGAGTGTCACGCCAGATACGTGAGTGACAGCCCTGACACCGGTGAGGGTGACTTGCTGAGTGTGAGCCGTAAAAAGCCCTGAACTCCCATGCCGGTAAGTAGTAGGATGTTCCCACGGCGGGCCCTCGGCCAGGCATAACTGCTGGCAGGAAGAGCGGCGACCTCCGAGACCCGCAGACGACTCGCTACACCGCGGCGCCGCCGGAGACACGCACGGCCCGCGGGTAACTGGGACTCGGGGACGGCCGGAGCGCGCCGCCGGCTTCCTCTTGGCGTTAAACGCGAGCGGCGGCCACACCCTCCGCCGCTTCCTGACTTATACGATGTAGCGGGAGCCCAGCAGCGTGACTGGGGATCGCTGCTCTGCGAGTCTTTCTCGGCTCAGCGATCCGGGTGAAAGTTGCCGATGGAAGGAGGTGGTTCTGCTCTCCGAGCTGGCACCGGTTCCACGGGGTGGTCGAACCCAAGTAATGGATACCAAAAGCGAAAGTCTGCGGCGGCGGGCAGCATGCTCATGCGGAGATAAGACATGCACATGGAACTGTGCCTGCCAACAGACCCATTTCTGCTTACGGGACTGTGCATGAAAGAGAGGAGGCTGGAAGTCAAGCGGGGACCGCCGCTCCTGAGCCGGTGGCTCTTCTTTCGATGGATCGATGGGGCGATGTTGAGTGGTACAGCGGGGGGAAGTCGCGTCCTTAGCGGCATGAAGCTGCGTCCCGGTTACTCTAACGGCAGGGTGGTCGAGACCCACCCCAGGCACATCAATACGCGGCAGTGAAGAGAAAACCGCACCGTCAGGCATTTCGATTAGGTAGAAATCGAGAAGACCAATAAATTAAACGCCGTCGGATATACTTTCTTAAAGTTATAAAGACAGTGTTTGCATAAACTGAGATGGCACTGGGATTCACAGTGATATCCAGCAGGCCAGTGTAATTCCTTGTATTTAGCAAATTTTGATCTGTGAATATAGCCTATCTGTTGTGCAAAAAGATCGATATATGTAAATATAACATTTATTGTATAACTAACCGTAGCTAAAAATACGATATACGTTGCCATTTTAATATATAGAAAAAAAGAGTTGGAAACCGAGAGTAAATATGTGGAAAGGTACTTTTCCGGTGTAGACATCTGTCGAAAAAAAACGGGGGATGCTAAGGATGATAGACTCCCTTTTGCCGTTTATTACCAGAGACAGTAACGGAAAACTGGCGATTATAGTCACCTACTGGCGCTGAAAGTTGATTTCTTTTTCAGTTCTGCGTTACAGCGCAGCGTATGTACTCTGAAAGGAAATTTATCGGTAAACTATTTTTTTGAGATAGTTGAGCTAGGGTGCTGTCTTAACGTACTAGTTGTCGCAAAGGACTGTGAGGTTTAATAGTTTTTAAAAAAATATAAATAAAATAAAAAAAACAGTAAATCAGTTTGATCACCCTGTTATGGCTAGTGGGGGCTCGGGGAAGCCATGTAGCGAGGGATCGACGGCCAGTCCAAGTGGCAGCCTACCACACCGGAGGCGGCTGTCCTCCATCTGTGACAGCTGTAAGGGCCGGATGCAGCTGGTGGCCGACCTGCTCCTGCTGTCCAGCGAGACGCGGCCGGTGGCTGGTGCAGAGGGACTGCCGGTGGCTGAGACGTTCGAGCAGTGCCGGGACACCGTCATCGCCAGGACCAAAGAGCTGTCCATCTTGACACATGACATCCAGAGCCATCTCAACATGGGCCGCTTCGTGGAGGCGGGCGACCGGCTGCTGGAGATGGCAGACTTGGTGGTCTCTCTGACTGAGTGGTCTGCACACGCTGCGTACCTGGCCGCCACTGAGGCGCCAGGTTCTCTCGCCGCCCTCCAGGGCCTGGTGGACCGCTACAAGGTGACGCGGTGCCGGCAGGAGGTGGAGCAGAGCTGCGGCATGCTCAGGACCTCTGCCCTGGCTGATCTGACCCCCCAGCTTCTCCTGGAGGTCTCCCAGAGCATCTCCAGGAACCTGAAGATGCTGACCGACGCCTCCATCCTAGCCAGTGAGAGGTCCAAAGAGCGCTTTTCCAAGGAGCAATTCAAGCTGGGCGTGAAGAGTATGAGTACCAGCGCTTCGGCCTTGCTGGCCTGCGTCCGGGAGCTGAAGGGCAGCCCCAGCGAGACGGCACGGGCGCGCTGCGTCCTCTTCAGTGGGCCGCTGCTGCAGGCCGTCCACGCCCTGGTGGGCTTCGCCACTGAGCCCCAGTTCCTGGGCAAGGCAGCCTCCGTCAGTGCTGAGGGTAAAGCGGTGCAGACGGCCATCCTGGGGGGCGCCATGAGCGTGGTCGCCGCCTGCATCCCCCTCACCCAGGGTCTCAAGGAGCTGGCCCAGCTACCAGAGCACAGCGGCAAGACGGCAGAGTGCCGGGAGCGGCTGCGCAGCTCTGCCTGCGCGGTGTGCGAAGGCTGCACCCTGCTCTCGCAGGCTTTGCGGGAGCGCGTGTCCCCCAGGACTTTGCCGCCAGTGAACTCTCATCCTGTGAATTAAACCTTGAGACACCAGTGGGAGTGAGTGCCAGAAAGTCTGGTGGTGGGGGGGGGGGGCTCCCAGTTTTATGATTCGGAAGGGGCTGCCCTCAAACTGCAGGGTTACGCCACCCTGTCGAGCCCCTTCCTCGTCACGTTTGAGGTCAGTTGGGACTAGGAACGTTTACCTCAATTTTCTGCCATTTTAAAGATGACAGACTCTTGGAGCATGCCCAAGCAATGTCCGCAAAGACGGCTTGTCCGTGTCCATGTGTAAGTTCGCAAGGATTAAAGCTGCTGTGATTTAATTCTCTGAATTTTTACACTATTTACCAGACTTACACATATTTGTAATGTGTTTTGTTCATGCATGTATGGGCTATTTATTTGTACTATTAAAACATTGGTCTCCTGTTGAATGCTACTGAATTTCTCTTATTGATCTGCCACTCTACCACATACTTGAATAATTTAATACGTGCTTATTAGACAATTTTATCACATAAAATTTAATGAGGCTAAGAGTCATTGATTTGCACTGTTGATTTTTTTATTGAAATTTCTGTGAATTTTCTGGCTGCAGGGTTGATGTGAGACTTGAATGCAGACGTAGGCTAACTTTATCAGCTTTCTCTAGAAGTAAACTATCAGCTCTCCTGACTGTAGTTTTGTTTGGTATCTGAGGACACTATAATAAACACCAAAGGGCATGTAAATGATGGGAATTTCCACAGTGCCTGAGAAATGGGTTTAAGGGGCAGTATTTTAACATAAAACATTCAAAATGTACTGACAAGGAGAAAACTGCCTCCTGCCTGTATAGGGATAGTGGACCGACCCGGGAGCTCCCCGAAACAGTGATGAATGAGCTTTCTGAAGGCCTCTGCTTTGAGAGCAGTGCTGATCTGCTGGTCTCCACCTCTGCTCCAGCAGAAGCTCACGCGAATGTGTTACGAACAGGAATTTCGCCGCACATGCTTAATCATACAAATGGCGGCGAAGGTGTAAAATTTTATTCACACCAAACTGACAAAGAAGATGTTGTCGTGGCGAAACCTCTCATCCTGTGAGATGAGTCGGCGGCATTTTTGGAGCGTTACTCAGGCTTTTTGCCATCGCTTCTCATGCAGTGCTGTCTGCAGGCTAATGCTAACGGGCTCGAACCCATGCGTGAGCGATACGTCGAGCAAAACCAGACATTTCTCACCCCAAAAGCATTACTGTCTCAGCCATGATGGCAGTCAGCAAGGACAGTCATCTTAGACAACCATAGGGTTGTAGGCATGGACCTTCTCGAGAACCTACTTGGCTAAAGTACCTATTAAGATGACAGAGCCTGTAAATCACACAGGATTCTGTTTATACATTAGGCTCAAGATTCCCAGCTCATCTGATCCATGATGACAGTCATAAGAACATAAGAACTATACTGTACAAACGAGAGGAGGCCATTCGGCCCATCAAGCTCGCTTGGGAAGAACTTAATAACTTAGAGTCCACGGATTCTGCTTGCACTACGTTATCAGGAAGACTATCAGTCAGATTTGTGGGAAGACCCACGCAAACAGCAAGAGCAATTATCTGACAGTTGATGGTATTAAAGTTCTTGCATGTGCACAGATTATAATCAGATTATAATGCATATAATCTGGTGTGATATATCATCAAATTATAAGTAAGTAATGTTTATTTTTAAAGTGCTTTTCACAGACACAAAGTCACAAAGCGCTGTACAGAAAAGGATAAGAAAATAAATATACATAAGATAAAAACAACACAATTGCATAAAACAGAATGAAATCATTCTGGTTGAATAGGTTTTCAACTGTGGTTTAAAGGAGTCTAAAGAAGCAGAACTTTGAAGTTGTAGTGGAAGGTCATTCCTCAGACTGAAAAGCTCTGTCTCCCCAAGTCTTTGGTCTCGTGCGAGGAGTAACTAACAGGTTCTGAGCCTGGGAACAAAGACCATGAGCAGCTGTATATATTAAGGAGGAGCTGGATCATATATCAAGGTGCTTATCCATTTAGCTCTATATGAAATAGCCAGGATTTTAAAACGAATCCTAAAATCTATTGGGAGTCAATGTTAAGAGCGTAAAACGGGGGTAATGTGGGCCCACTTTCTGGAGCATGTTAGTAACCTGGCGGCAGCAATTTGTGCAGTTTGTAAACACATGAGAGACTATTATCCAAACCTGTGAACAAAGCATTACAGTAATCTAAGTGCGCTGCAACAAATGCATAGACAATTTTCTCCAGCTCAGCTGATGAGACCAATGGACGTAAATTAACAATATTCCTCAGATGGAAAAAACAGGAGCGACAAACTGACTTTACGTGCGAATCAAATCCCAGAGAGGAATTAATTATTACACCAAGATTACGAACCTTGGACTTAGCAGAAATACAAATAGTACAAATCGACTCACTGATCTTTGTGTGTAAATCAGTAAACTCTACAATCATTGTCTCAATTTTGCTAGAGTTTAAATAAAGGTAATTATTAGAAAGCCAGTCACTAATCAGAGATAAACAATCAACCAGGCTAGACAGGTTGTTAAGATGATGAGGTTTAAATGATACATATAAGTGAATATCATCAGCATAAAAATGATAATAAATATAATATATATGGTATAATATGGTATATTATCTGATTATAACCCTGCACATCTGAGGAAAACATTCTCCAGTACAACGTTAAGGAAGCCTTATTGTCTGGCTGCCATCTGCCTATCATGTGACATTTTCTTTGGGGCAAAGGCATCATGGGAACATATCACCCTTTGGCATGGACCTGTCTGACAACCTGATCACCTGATCCATTCACTGTGGAACTGGCAGCATTAGGACCTTGCTGGCCATGCAGAACCCGTACCACTGGGCCCAGATGGTGTTTCTGAAGCTGGCTCACGTGATCTGCCTGTATTCTGACCTGTTCCGGTGCTATCATGGAACCGTGATAAGCTTTGAACCAATACCAGACCCGCCCCTTTGCCTGCTTGAAGTTTCACAGCCGCACCCCCCACCCCCATTCCAATAGGTACGTTTTCCAGGCCCTAACCCTACCTTCAGACGCTTACTGAGACAATGAGCGGATGGTCAGCTCCCTGCTTGCCACAGACCACCCTAATCCCCTTTAATTTGCATGTTATCTGGAGACACCAGCTCCCTCATCGAAACTCTTTCAGGATTGTGACGGACAGAAATAGCACTGACTTCAACAGAATCCTGCAGCCAGAGTGATCGCAGAAGCAGGTGTGATCGACATCTCTCATGGGCTGCAGAGTCACCGGCCGTGTGGAAATGGCCCGGTGCTGTCTGGAGACAGACAGAGATTATGGAGTTCTGCCAGAAACCTTCACGTGCCCCAGGATCGTTTGCCTTTCCCGAAAAACTGAAGCTGTTGCTTCACAACAGGAAGCCAATAGGCTGTGCTATGGGGTGGTGTTTCCTTCAGAGCAGAGAATGACTGAGTAATAATTTGGAACAGGGGTTCGCCCATTTCCTGCCACAGGAGGGAGGTGGGTGGCCTAACACAGTCCCAGTGAGCCTCCCCATCCCTCTCCTGAAATGGTGTAACACTCCCCGCTTTGGGGGCAATCGACTTAACTGACATACAAAGGCTTTGGATTTCTCCTTTACTTCATCTCTAAACTCAGACTATCAAACCAAACACACTCACACCCCCAAACTAAATAAAGTGTTTTTTTAATGTGACCACACATCTGCTCCATGTTACTTTAGATACACTGGTTTTTTATTAGTTGCGACCAAAAAATAACCTGCAAAGGCCTCGTAAAATTGCCATGTAACAGTATGCCCTCTCATTACTAAAGCATGATGCCGCAAAAGCTCCAACAGCTGTGAACAGCCAATGAGAATAATCTACCCGTCATGTGATCGCTGTCCCGTGACGGCCATACCACTTTCGTGCTCCCAAAGCAAAAAGTCACATGATTCCAGGGGAGCCGAGCAAACCGTGGACTCAACCGGGAGGGTCCAGCATAGACAATGGGGGGGGGATGAGGCATCTGGTGACTTCATCAATATGGTCAGCTCATTTCGCAGTGATTCTCCCCTTCACTCTGGTGTCCTATTGCCTTGGAAACACCCCCAGCATCGAACTCCCAGACAAAAAGCCGCGTGGAGGTGACAGGCGGCATCATCCCTCCGATGTGCCCTGCTGAAACGCCACTGCCGTGCGTGGGGCCCCCTCGTACTTTCTCAAAGCTGCACCTCCCAACGTCAAACAGCGGCCATCTTCGTATGTTTCTATCCCGACCAACTGGGCGCCCGCTACGTCTGTTTGGACAAAACTTTTGGTGAAATTCTGCACCGTGTGATTCTGGGCTCCATCCCCCACCCCCACCCATTCCTGGTTCCATTAGAGGATGGCGCCACCTGCCTTCTCATTGTGCCTTGGCTTCTGAGAGGGGGGGCGGTTGGCACGGGAGTTCTCACCTTTGAACCCCGGGTGTCAGACTCACAGCACCTGTGGGACTGAGTGTGTGAGATGTCATCCAGAATGTTCCAGAAACATGTGAAATGTAACTATGGTTTCAGTGACTTGGCAGTGCAGTGCTGTAGTGGGTATGCATTCTGACTGGAGAACCACTGATCTTCAAATGTTCAACTTAAACCTAAGAAAACATGTAAACTGTTTACTAAATATCGGCTAATCAACTGTAGTTTTACTCCATGTAGTGGTATGCTGCATGAGGTATAAGATCTTAAGCTACATTCACAGAAAATAAAGCTTCTAGCTCTACACAGAAATAAAATGAACAGTCACATAAAACTCCATGCGGAGTAAGTTACTTTTGATGACGGTGTTTGACAAAGAAGAAAAATAATGAAAATGTTATGTAAAGAATGGGCAGTCCAGAAATGTTTAAAAGATCTAGTACAAATTTCTAGCGTCAACACTTTGAAGGCACATAAACCCTTTTGATAAATCTTGCTTCTGACTATTACAGGAAAAGCATATGATCCACGTAAAGAAGCCTACTGTGAACAGAACAGCACTGCAAAGACCCAGAAGTGTGAAATTCTCTTAGGGGAAACCTAAGGATCTGCTTACTATTATAGCTGCAGATTTTTCCATATACCTCCCGTCCCTTTGAAGGCTAATATGAACCAGCTCTAACACACTAACCCCCTCCCCTGGGAACATTCCCTTTGTGTGACGTTATCCCTTCACACCAGACCAAGGCCTCTTTCTGCCTTTTTAAAAATACCTATAAACACAAATCATACATAGATCTATAGCCGGTGAATGCCAGTTCAATAGTTCCTAGAAATTGTTGAGTGTTAAATTTAAAGGCCTTTGAGGTGCTGGCAGTTTTATTCCTACAGAGTGGCACTATTTTGAATCACACTGGTTAGTCTGGGCGTTTGCAGATTCGACATGTCTGAAGAGGAACAGAGGGGCCCTCACGCCAAAAAAAAAAAAAAAAAAAAAAAAAAAACGGATGGGATAGATTCCCCGCTCACTTAAAAGTGATATACAACAACTGCAGCTGGCTCCCATTGGACAAAGCGTAACAGGCAGGGCGGCTGGGAAAGGCCAGCGGGGCGAACACAGGAGACGGCCTTGCTGCTGGCTTGGCCTGGCCGCCCGGGGGCTCAGCACCGGAGCCTGTTGTTATATAAAAATAGTACGGGCTCAGAGCAGCAGCCTGAGAGGGAGCGCTCATCAATGGGGAAGGGGCTCGGGGGAGGGGCTGGACTCGGCGGGAGCCTGCCAAGGAACCCCTCCCTGCCCGGTGGCCGGACCTGTTTACTGGCTCCGGGTGGTCTGTTTTTCACAGGGGTGTGGCCCACTTCCTCCACAGACGCGGCACTGAGCGGCGGTCTCTCCAGCATCCTGTCAGCTCTGAGCATGCTCACAGCGACCACTGTGACGTCACAGGATCACAGCGCCATTGCTTCCAAGATCCAGCTGGCCAGGAAGGGTGGCCTCAGATCAGCGGGGCGACCATTCAGCTCCTCTTAGATTAGTACACTGGGGGGGGGGACTCAATGGCCACTTTATTAGTTACACCTGCTTGCCAATGACAGCAGCCTGCTCCTCCGAACAGCCAATCATGTGGCTACAACCGAATAGAGCATGCAGACAGAGATCCACTTCCATTAGAATGGCTAAAACACCAGATCAAAGCAATTGTGAATGCGATATGATTGCTGGCGCTAGGCGTGGTGGCTCCAGCATCCAAAAAGAGCCGACACCCTAGAATTTTCACACACCACAGTGTCTAAAGTTCACAAAAAATAATAAAACCCACCCAGCAGCATTTGTATATAT
>JAODUD010000019.1:15349581-15370087 GCA_026784285.1 Stomatorhinus walkeri | reverse complement strand
GTTACCTAGGGTACAGTGTTAATGTTACCTACGGGACAGTGTTAATGTTACCTACGGGACAGTGTTACTGTTACCTAGGGTACAGTGTTAATGTTACCTACGGGACAGTGTTACTGTTACCTAGGGTACAGTGTTAATGTTACCTACGGGACAGTGTTACTGTTACCTACGGGACAGTGTTACTGTTACCTACGGGACAGTGTTACTGTTACCTAGGGGACAGTGTTACTGTTACCTACGGGACAGTGTTACTGTAACCTGCATTTTGAGGGATGGCAGATCAGCTAGTATATCAAACTTCTGTGTATTGGCTAGTCTTTACACATCCGGCTTTTGCACCAGGGTGGGGTCGCTGTCAGTCAGAGAAAAGTCCCACTGCTGAAACACCTTGGCTTACGCCTGAACTGTAACTATGACCTGGAGTCAGACTGAATCAGCCATGAACGTTACTGCATCTGGAAGCCCATCGTGCCTGAGCACAGAGCTAGGGATATGGCCGAGTGCTGTCTGACATGAGGGATCTCCCAGTGTGGAAATAGGAACTTGTGGGTGAGGCCTGTCTTAATTGTCAGGTCCTACGTAAACCAACCAAAAAGCTCAAATGACACTGAAAGGCCAAGCAAGTCAAAGCTCCACTGAGCAAACTGGGTGATTGAGACAATGTAACAACTTTGAATATTTCCATATTTAACTCCTATCTGCACTAATACGTACATGACTGAAGAGAAATTCAAATGATACTGTATTAGGCAGAGACATTCACTTGACCTAATGGCGGAACGCTGAGATTCCATATGGAAACTCCAGAAATGGTCGCACACCATCATAATCTGACTGGTATGTACTCTTGGACAGTTACACTATCTTACTGTACTTACTGGTTAACTATGTTCTCTTTTCAGTGTTACATATCATAACTCTATAGTGACTTCAAGGAACCTCCAATGGTGAACATGAAGGTGCTGTCTACGAGAACTGAGTGTGTGGCTTGGCTGGCAAATATGGCTGGGCTGCTTATGTCACCACCCATAATAACACCAGAGTCATTCAGAAATATCTCTGGATCACTGTGGTAACTGTGGTCACATGATTCACTGTACAGTCCAATGTCATACTGGTCCCCAAAGGAGGTAGGGCTTGGAAGGTTAACTTTAGGCCGTGTGGGTAATGCCTGAGATGACAGTTAAATTTGAATCATGTTGTGATAGACTTTTTGTCTCAGGGAATGAAAAGATCTTCTGTCTAGCCAAGAGTCTGGCAGAGAGTTTCTGATACAGGAGACCAAACTGATTTTTGTCACCTCAACAGAGTGTCCCACTTCACGAGCTGGGCAGGTCGGTCGGGAACCACCCACCGTGGAGATGCGGAGGTGCTTCAGGCAGCAGGGGAAAGCGAATGGTATGACAGCCCAGGGTGTGGAGCTGAGGGGAAGCCAGAGATCGAAGAAGCTGGCCCTCATCTCCAGGTCTCTGATCCTGTGTAAGACCGTGCCCAGTGATGACGGCTCCAACCAGGATGAAAAGCCTGCCGAGCACTGGACGTCCCCCGAGGAAAACCTTTCCTGTACAGAAGAGGTGGCCCATACGGAATTCCCTCAGCAGCACGGGGCCCCAGGGCAGCAGAAGGGCAGCCTAAGCAGGAGGTTTTCCATAAAGGTGATACAGGTCATTAGGTCCATGATGGGAAGGTCCCTCTATCTCTCTGTCATTGAGAGCCTGCATTCATGGCTACACTCAATAGCAGATAAAAGTATTTCTCCAGGTAATCGTGAACATGCATGGCTCATTTTACTTATGGAAAGCTGTAGACTACCTCACTAGCGCCATCTACTTAAATAATAAACAAAAAGCATTTAATATGGTTTATGTCTGCATTTACTGAACCTAAAAACAAAACCAATTTTTTTTCTGTAGGAAATGAATCTACTATCATAGAATCTTATTTAATCTAATTTCCACATGCAACAGAACTTGTCTGTCCATCTGTCCATCACGGCTTATCCAACACAGCGGTGTGAGCCTGGAGCCCATCAGAGGAAGCTCAGGGAACAAGGCAGGGCAGTCAGCACCCCCCGGAGGGTCAGTCTGCACCACAGTCTGCAGATTTCTCTGCTCAAACACACTTTATCCAAGTAAGCAACTAATTGCCAGATTTATCAGGTGTGTGGCAGGACCAGCATCAGGGAAGCCTGCAGCACAGCAGCATAGAACAGTATTTGTCCAAATGCTTCAACGCTTAACGCAATCTTACAACTGCGCTATATAATAAATTTGCATGACTTAAGTTTCACCTAAAGCTGACCAAATAGCATCAGATCCTGTCCCCCAGGAATGTCGGGCATCTTGCCAGGTAACGCCCTTCAGCTTCTCCAGGTAACCTCGCAGATATCCGGGTCTCCAAGCTCTTTCAGCCATTTGACCGCAACGTGAAAATGCGTTTGTCTCCCCCAACAAAAAACGAGAACACAGAAAAGAACCAGAAGTGCACTGAAAAATCTCAGCACAAAATTCAAGCTTTATAAGACTGAGAGATCAGGTAAACCAGACTTGATCACAGCACAAAGCATTCATTTTTAAACGACTTTAACTTTAAGACATATCACATAGACAAATGTTTCTTCACAGAGGTTTGAAGCAATTGCATCTGTGTTGGAGCGCCTGTCCACTGAAGGCCCACCCGCAGTAATGCTAACGCGTTTCACTGCCCACCTGACACACACAAAAGGCCTTCTGTTCCAGGCCCTGGCGAGCGAGTAAAGCTGCGAGTCTCCTGCAGCATTCTAGTGATGTCATCGCAGAGCACCCCCCCAATGCCTCTGGCCACTCAACAGCCAACTGAGGCAGTGTGTCCGAAGCATGATGTGTTAGCTTAGAAATGCTTTGAAAGGCCACTTGCAGTCCGCCAGGCAGAGAATGGGGAAATGCAGCTGAACCCGGTTCCGCACTGAGTGAAGTAATTTTGCCCAATTTCAATGCAGAAGGAATGATTTTAGTAAAGCCATAAATCAACCGTGTGAATATGAACTAGCCGTCTTTCTGAGAAGTCAAGACCTTCATTAGGGTTTTAATCCACGATGATGCAACTCATTCATAAAAAACAGTTCAAAAAGTCACATTTTGGGACAAGAAGGACTTTGACCTTCATTCTTGTACATGACACTACATCCGTTAGCATGGACTGTCTCAAATACAGTGACCATATACCGTAAAGTCTTAACTCATAAAGAGACCCTTGAAAACTATACGGATGTGTTTGTTCAACCAGGAGAGCAGCTTGTGGAAAATGTGCATGGCAGCTGGAGGAGATCATTCAGAAGGCATGGTCCGCTCCAAATTCTCGAGGTCACCTGCTTGCCAAAGGAGCAGCGGTGGAGCTACACACAGGTAAGGGCCTGTCAGGCTGTTTCCTCTGTGCAAATGGTAAAAAATGACCAATCAGTGACTAATCCCACTGAACCAATCAGTGGGAACAACAGTGGTCACCTGACAGACGGCTGTTTCTCACATTGCCTGGTCAATACACCTGGGCCTTGCAGAAACAAATGATGTTTGCCTGTCAATGGAAACCACGGCAGTGTTTGTCCCGTTCATCTGTGTTTTTGGGTATCCATGGATAGTTATCTTCACAGATAACAAAGCACTCCTACTCAGCAGACAGCCTGCCGATGGCTTTTCGGAAGACAAACCTCTGGCATGCTCAAGCTCACGGACGACGCCTCAGGAGACCTTCGGTGAGGTGAGGCATTGACCGACCTGTCCACCTCTTACATCCATCTTAACAGAATCATAAAGCAAAGTTGTTCTACTTCTGAACAGACAGTAATACAAAATCACCAGCAAAATACTATGCTAACATGACACTGAGTCTCCATAAAAAAGTTGCTCACGCATTCAATCTCTTCCAACATGAATAGCTACTAGAAACCCTTACTCCGATTCTCAGGAGAACGCTGCTATGCTTATCCTCACTTCCCCTCATGGGAGCGAGAGAGACGCGAAGATCCACGCCCCGTCTACACACGAGGCAGAGGAGTGTTCCGTGTCCTCAGCTCACAGCCCTGTCCCTGCCGTGACAGCAAGTGCAGGCCCATCTGATTGGTCGAGCCCCACATTCCTGCATGCTGAAAGATTTGGCAGGGCGACATCATAACATGTCAGCCAAACCAACATCTGCAGAACTTCTGATATAGAAATGAATCTTGTGGGAAAGGCAGCCTGTATGGGTGACTAGTCTAGATCAATTTCCCTTCTACTTTTAACTACGTTCCAAAAGTTATTTGGAGCTGTTGCTGCAGTGGCAGTTGGAGGATTCATTCGTTTCGATGTCTTAGCTATTGGCTCTGGTTCTGGCTGCTTGAGGAGGAGGGATAGTCGTCAAAGAGACTGAAACCAAAAAATAATAATCTTGGTAATTCAGAGCAGACTACTCAAGGTCACCAAGAATTCAAATACCAATTCACTCTGATAATATACCATAAAATCATGGTAAGCTTTACAATCCCCCAAATCCTCTACACCAGTGTTTTTCAAACCAGTCCTCTGGGACCCACAGACGGTCTATATTTTGGCTCTCTCCCAAATGCCTGGGAGTTGGGAGGGAACAAAAACAAGAACTGGATTGCGAAACACTGCCTTATAAATTCCACAGACATATCAATAAGCAAAATGTATTCCTTACCGATTATTCTCAGTATATATATCGAATATATATTGCATATGCTGTTTTCAGGTGAAAAGCTGCTAATTCAGCTGGTGGAACTAATTCTCCACTCCCATCCCAAGATCATCCTCAAAGTCACCATTCTTCCTTTCTTCCTTTTATCTTGTCCTTTTTTGAATGCTAACTACAGCAGCTGGTCTCTGTGCTGACGTCTGTCTTCAAGAAACCGAATGTTGATGTGAATGGTCAGAACGGAGCACGCTGGAAAGTGCCAGAAGAGCGTGCTGAGAACTCTTCTTCCTGCAAAAGGACTAGATCCAGTCCCACTGGTGAGTTACCACACAGCGACCAGGGTAAAAGAGCCATTTGTGCCCCTGTGAAGGTGAGCTTGCTTGCATCACTACACCTGCTATGGTTCAGCAGATAAAGTCCTATTTATAAAGCTATGGTTTTGACTGCAGAACATCCATATTATCTGTTGCTGTCAGATATCGAGTGCTACTGTGCTGAAGACTTTGATAGCCATATCGTGATGAGGCCAGAGGTCTGCTGCCTTCATAACCATGGCAATACTGGCTTCTACGGAAACAGGAAGTGTCTCTCTCAGCAGCTGGATCTTCCCAGAGGAATACAGCAGGTGAAGTACAAAATACATTAGCCCCATCGCAGGTGTCACATGTGAGAAGAGTGGCTTTTCTTGAAGGGGCAGAAGGAAAACTTAAAACGGTAGTACAGAGTTTAAATATATTAAAATTTCATACCTAGTTTAACCTATAGACCAGTGCTTCCCAATCCGGTCTTTGGGGACCCACAGCTGCTATGGATCAAAAATGTGGACCATCTGTATGTTCCAGAGGACTGGGCTGGGAAACACTGCTATAGACCAAGCAATGCTTCTAACACGTGTATTTGATTTATGAGTTGACTGGATCGGACCTGTTCCGGAGACGCCACATTCAGCATGTCTTGCCTGTATGACTAAGGCTTCCTGTCATAGCAGGACAGCCCCAGACCACTGCGCTCCCTAAGCTCAGCCCTCCTGCCCCACTGCAACGGCAGCATGCAGGCCTGTGTGATCTGCAGCATCGTCCTGATGAAGGGTCAGGGGAAGGTAAGAATGCTGCTTGGGGTGAAAAACAGTGCAGGAGATGCCACATGGGGGGCTTCACATGCCACTGCTCTTCTGCTCCCAGGGACTGGGCTTCAGCATCGTAGGTGGAAGAGACAGTCGCAATGGACCAATGGGAATCTATGTTAAGACCATCTATGCTGGAGGAGCTGCAGCCTCCGACGGTCGGCTACAGGAAGGTGGGGTGTTTTTGCTCAGCTGCACCCTTTCCTGATACCGTGTCACTTAATGATCCCTCACGCCTTCTCTGTCACTTAGGAGACGAGATCCTGGAACTGAATGGAGAGGCCCTGCATGGCCTGACTCATGAAGGTGCCTTGAAGCAGTTCAAAGTAAGTTTACAAAGTCTGCTCTATGGCTTCAACTATGTCATGCCTAATTTGAATTAATGCATGTCGAGTGGTGACTGTTTCCAATGAATCTCAGGCATTCAAACAAGCAGCTAATGACTTAAAGACACAACTGTGTGTGATGGGAGAGGGAATATTTCAGAAACCA
Organism: Stomatorhinus walkeri; assembly: GCA_026784285.1. NCBI lineage: Eukaryota > Metazoa > Chordata > Actinopteri > Osteoglossiformes > Mormyridae > Stomatorhinus > Stomatorhinus walkeri. The sequence goes on along the minus strand of JAODUD010000019.1, from coordinate 15,363,801 downwards.
GAGTGATGGAATTATGATATACAGCAGTAATTGACTGGTATTTACTGAATCATGGCCTTAACCGGGAGCCAATAAGAAATGGATCAGCTTTGTGAGTGATTCACAGTGCATGACATGCCGTTCTGCAGATTAGGAATCTGTACCGGTGTCTTGAAGGTCGCTGGTTCAAATCCCATAGCTGGCAGAGAAATCACATCACAGTTGGCCCCTTAGGCAAGGCCTTTAACCCCAAAAACTGCTCCACGGCTACCAGATAAATGGCAGACCCTGTGGTCTGACCACAGGTTTTTTCTCATTTAATTCTGTGTGACTCGTAAGAAAGTAAGATCCCAAAATCAACTGATCACAATATTGCTTTGATACAATGGTCATCACACTGTTAGGGGTGGGCTGTCAAGTTTGTTTCTTCATGTCTACAGCAAATAAAAAAGGGCCTGCTGACCCTTGTGGTACGGACCAGCCTACGCCAGGGGGCGCTGCTGAGCCGAGCCCAGACCTCCAGGCTGTATCGCTCCCGTTCTCTCAGCTCTGGCACCAGCATTAGCAGGGGGAGTGTGGACCTGGGTGACTATGGGCTCTCTGCAGACCAAGCCAGCCCAACCAAGTCCAAGGACCGTGTCATGATCGAGATCACTCTGCAGAGAGGTCAGGCTGGGACGGGTCCCACGCATACAGAACACCGAGTCATACCACTTCCCATCGTCTCATTTTCATTTGCGTCACTTGTGAGTTTCTCACAAAGCTTTGTAGAATTAGCGGCATGCTTGAGACCCGTCTGTGTGTCTGCAGAGGCCGGAGTGGGCCTCGGCATCGGCCTTTGCTGCGTGCCTTCTCATGAAGGCTGCCCTGCCATCTACATCCACACCCTGTCCCCAGGCTCGGTGGCTCACATGGATGGCCGGCTCAGGTCAGACCCTTATCACCGCTCTTGCAATACTGTCTGTTCAGCAGCTCTCTAAAATCATGGTCCTCCATCTGTAAGCTACACAAAAACAGCCATGTTCCCGATATCTACCACCACCCATATATTTGTTGCATGGCCAACTACCAGCCCCTAGTTTCTTTAACGTCCCTACCAATTAATACATCTCAGATTTTCATAGCTTCATAGCTAATGAATCAACAAATGTTGGGTAGATATCTCAGTAAACATACAACTCTATAACCTCTCTGTCAATCATTAACCCTTTATACCACCGGCCTCCATCCTATTTTACAGTTTGAGCTACTTTTACAAAGAAAATAATCTTGAGAAAGACGAGTCATGAAGGGGGACTAGAAGTCATGTTGCAATCGCCTGGAAATGTCTTGCCAATCGACCTGTCGATCACAATGGACTGGTTGGCGAGCATTGCTCTAGTTAATATTTAGACTAATGTGTATCTCAGGTTTGGTGACGAGGTCACTGAGATCAACGATACCGTGGTCCACAACCTGACACTGAATGAAGTCTACAGTGTCCTGAGTCAGTGCAACCCAGGACCCGTACAGATCATTATCAGTCGTCACCCGGACCCAAACGTATGTTCATATAGGCCACTTGCTCGCAGCTCCTCACCCACTCAATGACTTTCTGTACAGTGGTAGTGAAGTCCTCTAACAGACTAAGTGCCTCATCTGTCTCCAGGTCTCTGAGCAGCAGCTAAATGAGGCTATAGCTCAAGCCATAGAGAGCAGCGAACTGAAGAAGGACAGCAGCCCATGGAGCATGGAAGGTAGGGATCACTCTGACGGCATGCCAGTGATCAGTCGGTCTCCTGATATAAGCAGATACAATGTCTCTCGGATGGGAAAACTGCTCAGGAGAAGCCAGGGTAAAATTTTACTTAAAGTTATCATCTATAATGCACTAGAAACCTTCATAATGCATTAGAATGGTCAATATAAGCATCAATAAAGCATAACAGCATGTTATATTAACAGTCATGATGCATTATAGTGTTGATTATAATCTCCAGTGAAGCTGTCAGCTATAATGTACTCATATATAATGCAATAACAGATACCTTCATGATACATTATAATGGTTGGTATAGAACTTAAGGATACTTTGTACTACATTATTCATAGGTATCTACAGTGCATTATAGATAGGCTTCATAAAACATTCAGAAAGCATCATAGACATTTTATACATGTTTATAGGCATGTTTATAATGCTTTATGAATGCATCATAATATGTTCTGAATGTTTTTATGGACTCATAAACATGGCATTCATTGACAGCGCTACCGAAGCTTGCTATTGTGACATCCATTGCTAAAATGAAATACCAGCAGATCATTACTAAGAATTTCAATTGCATATGAATTATCCTTAAGCTCTTTCAAACATATATTATAGTATTCCCAAAATACAGAAAGGTTAAGTTCAGTGTATTATTTGGAAGTGAAGGTTATTAGCCATGACTTGGTCCTTCAGATATACAGCAGAATAATTTGCAGCTTCCTGTTTTTGGTAACAGGTCTGAGAAGGTTGGATTCGTCCTTCCAGAGGAAGCAGAAGTGTGAGAGATGCGAGGAGAGGACTTCCTGTCAGCTAAACTCACGGACTCAGCGGGCCATGACCCGCTCCAGCAGTGACAGCGCTTACAGCCACTGCTTCCACAATGACAGCGTGCATGAGCATCATTCATACTGGACCCACAACCACCTCTGCACTGACAGCATGTCCAATGATAAGACATGTAGCAGCAACACCAGTGACCACTGCTGTTGCAGGGAGATGACCCAGTCTGCCTGTGACAGGACCTACAGTCATTGCTGCAGCAGCCACATCCTCAGCCAGCGTTTCTTCAGTGACAGCTCTTACAGCCATGCCTACGGTGATATGAAGACCAACAGCCACCAAAGCTTTAAAAGCCACACTCTCGGCCAGCAATCCTTCAAAGATGAATCCAGAAGCTATGAACCTTTTAGCGACAGCACCTACAACCACATCAATGTCAACAGAGGAGCTGGTCAAGGACTGCAACTCAGCATCCAAGTGCAGAGTGAGCCTGAACACAAGGCGCATGAAGCTGAGGGAGACTGTGCAGATGATGACTTTAAACCTGAGCACAGGTACAACAGACTAAAAGAGAAGCCTAGTGAGGACTCTGTAAGTGAGACTGGAGAGTGCAGAGCCATGGTCCCCGCTACACCAGGAGCCAGGCCTGCTACTCACTCTACCCAGCAGGTATGACGGCGCGTAGACGCAGCCGCTCAGTGCTTTTCCTTTGCCATCTAATTCCGTTGCACATGTGCAATGACAACAAAGATATTCAGTTAATTCAATTACCTCTGATCACAGTGCATGTGCCTTTAAGAGGTCCTGGGAATACTGGCCCGGATTTACACGAGGGTTCGTTGCTGCACCCGCTGAGGTCCACCTCTCTTTTTGTGTCCCAGGAAGCAGAAGGCATCCATTCCTGCATGGCACATATGTGCCTTCCAACAGCACCTTCAAAGCAACTTTTAAACCAAGGGGACATTACACCAGGTACGGGCATGAGAAATTAACTCTTTAAATCAGAAAACTAACTGGAATCTGGATTATCTGCATCTCTTAACATTTCATTTGAATCTAAATTTAAAGTAAATTTCACTCCTTTGATGGTTATTCTGCAGCTCATTGCATTAAAAAAGGCTGAACTATCGGCTGGACTGCTGAGAGTTCGCTTTAAAAACAAAAATAATGGAAAATCGTGAATCACATGTTTTCACATCTGGAGCATCATGAAGCTCGACTTTGTTTTCCGTTTCAGGCACTGAAGCTCCCAGCCTCGTCTCCTGCCAGGACAGGAGGTCAGCCCTGACGAGGAAGGCTCGCGTAGTGCTTACTCTGGAGCAGGACAATCTGTGTGATGGTCAGGGAGGCTCTGCCGGCTCAGGTGCAGAACGTGGGAGCGCTTCCACTGAGGCCCCATGTTGTGCTCCCTCACCCTCTAACTCCAACCCGGCCGTTGGCCTTCACTCCACCGCTGTCAACGCCCTCCACAAAATGCCTGAGGAGATTCCTAATGGAAAGAAAGGCCCACCAGTGCCACCAAAGCCAGTCTGGATTCCTCAGAGCCCTTGGGGTAGTCAGAGCAGGAGGACGCAACGCTCTCCTCCAGATTTTGGCAAGGACGTTACATCATGCACACGAGATACATCAACAGCTGGAAATCTGTTCATAAGACAGAATGGCCGTGGTGGTGCAGATCCAGCTGAGATTCCCAGGAGGAAGCTGCGGTCTTCCACATCACTGCCCCTAAAGGATAAACCCCCCCGGGCAGGCCACAGCACATGTAATAAGACGAGCCTGAACCGTGCCCTCTCCTTCAGCCAGCAGGTGGCGCGCGCCCTACTCAACTCACTGCAGGCTGGGCCGGTGGAGCCCAATGCATGCTTCAGGCATCGACACGCGCCCCCTACAGGGACTCCTTTGTCTAAGGCTGAAGTGACCCTCCAGATTAGCAGCACACAGGGATTCTCTGTGAGGTAAGTAGCAGGAGAGAAGAATGTACAGATTGTACTTCCCACATACAGTTCAGTATTGAGTTATTCAGTAGATTATTCACTGGTGACAGGCAAATTGCACTAATTTGTCAGCCCTAATAAACGGTTGCAAGTCACTGAGATTCATTTTAATATATAACGCCCTTGTCCACTTCCACGCCCTAGAGCGCTTGAATGATTTAGCAACAGCATTATTGTCACAAGTCACTTGTATACTGGTACTGCAATAAAAAGTAAGGCTTTAAATAGAAGCCACAGCATTTGGCAGATCTAATAAAGAGCTGTAGCCAGTTGGCGTTTACCAGTTACCATCCTAGGAGAGCTTGACCTTCCTCCAAAAATGGCAGATTTAGTAACAGATTTACATGGAATCCCTGCCTGGTTCCTCCAAAGCAAGCCCAGTGATGTGCTGTCGTCCAGCCTGGCAGACCTCAGGGATGAACTCGGCAGGACAGGAGACCTCCAGGCAACTGGGCTACACAATCCCAGCCGCCCCCCTGGTCGAGCCCAAAGTGCCATCTTAGCACTTCTGAGCCACGGGAGGGAGAGGATGACCCGGGAAGCCCAGCGTTCTCTAGACAGAGAAACCCGCAAGGTAACCATGTTGCACCTCTGCAGCCCGTCGACTGCATGCTGTTTATCCCACGCACCTGCACCATCAAGGCCGTCCATCATGTCCTGCCTCTGCTTTTCAAGGAATACTAAGAGTTGTGGACAAGTAAATCTAAAAGTAAGACATCCTGCTGAACAACTGTTTGCTGCAACACAAGGTTGGCCAGTGCTATTAAGAGCTTTCAAAAAGGAGCCACAGCTGACTGACCTGAGCCCTGATCCCAGAACAGTGCCCTGCTTATCTGTTGTTTGCTTATGTCCTGGTTGCGGCTGTGCTGGAGGGATATATGCCCTCACTAAGGTGCTGTAGACCTCTCCCCCAGGCCCCCCGCCCCCCCAATGTACCTTGCTTGCCTTGATTTACGTGTCACCCTGACAGATAGCATGTGATTAACCCCCAGAGGTGACAGTGACACACACCTGCCAAGCATTAGTGTAGACCTGATGGCGCAGACCTTGGCCCATCCATCAGACGTTATTTTTTTACAGAAATAATCCCCAAGTGATTGTAGACTCTCTTACAAATGCAGAAAATTACTGGAGAAAAATAGAAACATCTTTGCACACATTTGAATAATGGCTGATTTTTATCCTGCAACAATTTCGGGGAGTGTGAGTGAAATACTACCTTATTCTGCACCCCCCCCCCGCACAGCTGTTTGAAGACATTCACATTATTGTTCAACTCAAAGAGGATGGAACTGATCTGGGCCCAGCTAGGAGGACAAAGCACAAGAACAGAGCAACCGCTGTGAGTTAAATCGCATTAACCTCAACCAAACCGACGGCACGTCACCACACATGCCCTTATTGAATGCTCTTAGACAATAATCCAGAGTGAACGGGGCTTCCTTCTTATTTTTATAGTTTTTTAGTACTACTGCCTCGCACCTGACATCCACCTCATGTGTCTGCACGGTTCTACACTCTCTGGCAGCCACACGGGTTTCCAGTTCAAACACATGGCTGTGAACTGGTGCCCCAAACACACAGCTAACGTGTGTGTCCTGTGATTGACAGAGATGCCGTACTGTCTGCTCTGTGCTTGCTAGGTCAGGCTCCAAACTCACCACCACCTCCTGCTCAACAAGCACTTACATGTAGATGGATAGATAGACAAAGTAGATGTTTTTGTTGATTATTACAGAATTCGAAAAAAGAAGTAATAACCCACATCAAAATTGATAGTTAAATATTATTTCAGGAACCTTTAAATATAAAAGCAGGGAATTGGACATGGAAATGAAGCTTTATATCCCATGGACCACATTCTTCCTCTCTGGGAAGAACAGGTGACTATAGAGAGGGGGGACGAGGTACTGTCCATTAATGGCCAGTGGCTGAGTGGCCCAGCACATGGGGACCCCACGGCCAGCCTACAGGAGGCCAGGAAGTCTGCCCCAGCCGTCGTGGTCGTGGTGCGTAAGCAGCGGGCAGCAGGAGGACCGACCCGCGGCTCCGGCGACCTCACAGAATGCCTCGCCTCAGGTACACAGAGAGATGTTCTTTACTCTAAACTCCTCAGTTATGATTTATGGTCTGCAAAGGGGATGCGGGGAGGGAGGGGGAGTAGCCACGGCCACAGTTCTGGAGGCCACCAGAGTCTAATTCTACTCCTCTTCCTAATATGCAGACTCTCTTGCCACAGATCTGAAGAACAGCAGAGGCAAAAGATCCCTGCATGGACAAGGGGGCAACAGGTCCTATGAAGGTAAAGCTGCTTGTTTCTGATTATAGAACACAGCTAAAGAGTGAAGAACATTGATACAAAAAAACACCCGTTATGCTCTTACCTCTTCTCGAAAGGGTTGCACTACAATCGAATTCAGTAATTCTAGAACCAGGTCCCAAGCTGTTTGTGCGCATGAGATCACTATGTGTCAGAGGTTCTGTAACTGAGCAGGTTTTCTTGCGCGTGACACTTCAGAGCAGAACAGATCGAGATCGTCTCTGGACCTGAGTTGCTGAGGCTACGGAACTCGGGCTACACACACGAGACCAAACAGGCCTTGGAAACGCCACCGTTAAGATGAAGAATGTAACAGCTGCACGCGATGAGGAAACCACCTCTGGATCGACAACACAGTCCGTGCTCTACAGAGCAGGAGAACCGTTACCATGAAATTCGACCCTGCATCCAACAGCAGAATAGAGGAACAGCTCAGGAACGTCAGTCTTGAACTTAAATGGGGATACCTGAGCTCGTCAGTAGAAAACAACAGCCATCTGTTCTAGGTGTATGCTGTTTTCACAATGTACTGCAAAAAATGCATTTAACCAAAGATAGTGAGAAAACAGTCAGAACAAATGCCTCAATGTGAAACAAAGTTTAAGATGACTGTCAGGAAACGTACAGAGCAAAAGATGAGATGTATTGTGGGAAAAGGCAGCTTTCAAGTACCATGGAGCTCTACCACTTTGAAGTAATGTCACCACCGCACCCACCCGCGATCTCTGCGGCCATCCTCTGCACATCGATTCCCATGCAACATTATACAGGTGAAGGCCAGATATCGGTTATTTAAAAACTAAGTATGGTCTTTGTTTATCATAAACAAAACGTGCAATTTTCCATATTTCACAAACATTGTGTGAGGTATAATTGCATGTTATTAAAAATCTGGGTTTGCGCTCATCTGTTTATTATCAACAGGAAAGGTTTTCACTGAAACACAAGGTAGGGCGTAGACCCGTTTAATAAGGATGCTGGTGGAATGTAGAAATGTGTACAAGTTGAATGTGTACAATGGCACAAAATCCTATTTTCAGCATCTATCCTCCCTGCCAGCCAGTAGCTTTCATTAAGGTGATCATTTCCAGAGCATCATTTTGATTACAGACACACAAATATACACCCTACACAATACAATCAACACACTTGCGTCACACAATAATAAATAGCCCAATTACATGACCCTCTGGTTTAGGAAGATCAGTGTTTTTCCAGACTACACAAGAGTGGACAGGAAATAGACGACAAAAAGAAAAAATAAGATACCGCACCCACCCACGATCTCAGATAAAAAAATTTAATATAGTACTTACTGAACCAGAAACATCCCCTTGGGGAAACGGACCATATTTGGTCGACTGATGTCCACATCATCAGTCTAAATAGGGCTGCTATATCGCGATGTAATATCGTGCAGCTCTATAAAGAATAAAACTGTATACATTAAATTTGGAAAAGACACAGAAAAAAGAGTGTTCCATCATTAAAATAGATCTAACATGTAAGAACTGGGTGCATGCAAACAGTAATGTTTACAGACAAAAGTAATCACTCACAGAGTAAGCTGGCCACCATGAAGCTCCCTGATTTCCCGAACTCGATGTGGTGTAAAGGAGGTCTTCCCCCTCCGCACCAAAGCTGATAGGTTAACTCACTGGATCAAGCAGGTTCAGCACACCAATTTGATAACCAAGCACATGCAGTGCAAACATCATGACATCACACTTCATGAGCCATGGAATTCCCACATTCTAGTCACATACGAAAGTACAACACACAAAAATGAAGTCCCTTTTTAACACCTACACATCTGCAGTTCACTGATAAGCCCTTCTTAATGTACATGTACTACACACAAGACAGTAATAAACATAGTTACAATTAAACAAACAACAACAGTAGACAGGATGGTAGGTGTCATGACCTGCCTGTCAGAGCCTCCTGTGTGCCATGCCCCCTCATTACCTCATGTTCCTGCCCTAATAGAAACCAGCTGTCGTTGATTGTGTTCACGAGTTTTGGTTTCAGTCTTGTCTTGTATTTAGTCCGTGTCTGAGTTAGTCTCCCTAGTCCGGTCATTGTAATGTCTTGTGGCGTTTACCCGTCCGTCTGTTTAATAAAACCCCGTTATTTTGGATATTCCTGCTTCCGATCGTCTTTCCTGCCCAACGCCGCCGACATTCAGGCACGCATCCTCCATGGTCGTGACAGTAGGCGTGTTAGAATTGCTGCAGACATATTAGTGAAATGCCTGTGAATGTTAGAAAGTCAGAGGCCAAACTAATTTCCTTCAGTCATTTAACCATCTCTACTTATTTGCAGATTTTAAAAGGGCTATCTTTAGCTATTGTAGAGGTGCTATAGCCTGCATGAGAATCTGGCAATGGGGCTTTGATAACCGCTAATTCGCGAACTAATTCAATGATGAAAAAAATTACCGGAAGCTAACAATAACCACTAACCGCTAACTTTTATTATTTGAATTTATTATCAGTTTGGTTTTTGGCTCTGAAGCCCTTAAAACATACATAAACATAAAACATACAAATTTTAACCCGTTTAACACTTAAGTCCCACCTTTCAAATTAGAGTGATTACTAGAGGATATTTAGGACCCAACTTGGTATCGTTAGATTTTATAGAGTCCTTGAAATAAATGTGCACTGAAGCTTTCTTTCTATGATATTCCATTTGTGAAATATAAGCGTTTTGTTGGCGAAACCCTATTTTACAACTGGTTCATACTGAATGTTTGCCCTTAGTGAAGCCGTTTGGGCACTATAAAGATAGCGCCTATAAAGATGTGTCAATCAGAGCCGGGAAAATACAATCGCATTTCTGTATCAAGCAGGATTTCTTGCTTAGCCGGACAACTTGCCAAATTTAAAACAGTCTGAGCTAAATGTAAAGTGAATGACAATAAAGTCTTTACATTTAAACAAGGGTACCTTAAATCTGACAAGTTATCCGGCTAAGCAAGAAAACCCGCTTCATGATACAGCCCCGTTCTCCACTTAGTTCAGTATAACCCAGTTTAAATGGAAATTCTAGCAGCATGAAATGTGATATACATAGTGCAGTATAACACTGTTGCAGACACGCTCACGAGAGACAGGAACAAATATGCATGATTTTACGGTTTGCAAACATTTTTGACTGTTAAACTTCATTCACTTTACTTGCGAAAAAAATGTTGGTGGATTTACAGTAAGCGCAACTAAATTTAGCGGAAGATAACTGGTCCACTAACAGTTTTCTAAGTTATCAGAAAGGTTAATCAACTAACGAAAAAGTTATCCTCGCTAATTAGTGGTTAGCAGATTAGCAGAACCTAGTCTGCGACACAGCATCACTGATGAGGTTTTACAAAACTGTAACGGATATGAATGGTGGCACAATCCAGTAGAGACGGAATGGACCACATCAGATTTCACTCACAGCCCCCGGAAAGGCAACCATCAAAAATCATTCAGGGATTTAACAGCTTTAGTGAGGTTGCTGTAAAACTGAGCCATGCTGGAGGGGAAGAAGGAGTCGACGACTGAGCGGGGCAGGTAGCCCCCCAGGTCCGTCTGGAAGAAGCTCAGCAGTTGAGTCTTATTTGGCTCCCTGCGGACAAAAAAGCGGATGCATGACGCTATAGTGAGCAAAATATAAAGACTCAAACTGGCACTTTATCACAGATTTTCAAAAGAAGAAAACATATATATTTTTTATTAAAAGTCCTTTTCAAGGCTTTTAACTGTTACCTGTAACATTATTATTACTGCCTTATTGTTATGACATTATTCTGTCCTTTCTGCATACAATGTATAATATCTACTGCCCTCTTGTGTCCACTATAGTAGATGCACAATGAGATCTAGCTATTTCCATGTGAAATATGGTAGTATTTACAGTGTCTCTCCCATGACTTACCCAGGGATGGGAACACAGAAGCAGCCACAGGGGTGGTTAAACCCTCTAACAAACCCAGACTGCGGGGGACAATCGCGGTGATCTACATGGGTAGCTGCAGAACAGAGCAGGTCATGTACAAATACTGCTGGCGGGAGAGCAGCAATAACACAGAAATTCACCATTCATTGTTATGTGTGTATATATTACGAACCGTTGGATGTAATCATGCCGTCCTCATAGCGCTTTACTAGAACCACATCCACAAAGTCTCGAGGTGCGATGATGCCCATGGCGGCTGAGGGGGTGACGGTACGACACACAGACACGGTCTGGACGTGGGGGGCAAACACGCCAGCATGTGGAAACAAAAGCACTGTGTTCTATGCAAAAGAATATCATTCTGTAGGTTTATAAAATAGCAATATCAAGTCTGTCCGGACAAAAGCTTCAGACAGCAAATGAATATAAACATAACGTACAACACAGTGTAAGTCTTAAGCAATGAAAGTAAATTGTTTAAATAATCTTCCTGTTGGTGTAGAACAGGTTACTCTATTTGTCTCCAAGGTCCAAATTCCATCCACAACACCAAGCCAAAGTCCACTGCCGTTTCCCGGAGTAGACCTTATTGAGAGATCCCTCCCGCAATTGAATAACGGTTTGGTCTGGATTTGGAAAGGAATCCGCCATTTAATCATCCCTGGTGTAGAACTATGGTATTATGTATGTCAAAGTATGTTAATTTAGCCATTTCAAAACCCCTGCTAGAGTCCAGTACATGCAACACCCATCCAATATACCCATGTGCAGCATTCCACTACAGCTATACCATGTTGCTCTTCTAGCCATCCTAGGAGACACTGTGCAATTATTATTTTTATCGTGTCACCTGTTCATTTGCCTGTATTATAATGTTACGTCGTGTTTTTGAGCAAATATAGACGTATTACCCCGATAAATAGCAGTAAACATTTTCTTTGGCTGCCACAGACTTTTGCGTAGTACTGCATGTGTTACGATACTCCGGGAGCCCAGACTGCATGACCGCGCACTCACATCGTTCACAGTCTCAATCAGCTCAAACTTCTTGACGTTCTCGTCCCATTTCACTCGCAGCCCGTCCGGTAGCGGCTTTAAACAGTCCCACACCCTCTCGGGGCTTGCGCTAATAACCCCATCGCCTTTGTATCTGGTGACATAAAATCAGAGACACTTTAAGGCAGCATAAAAAAAACAGCACAGAAAAGAATAATCGTGTGTCCTCAACGAGGTTAACAACAGAATACACTCGCGTAATCGAATAATACACTCATTTTTTCAAAAGCTGACATCTATGAAGTCCTTACAAATTATATTTAGTTCAGGTAAAGAATGATCTTTAATACATCACAGGGTGATGACATTTTGAAAGCGAGGTCAAAATGGAAAATCATTAGGGACATTCGTGCAGAGAAATACTCACAAATTACCGGGGAACTCGGCTGACGGGCGCCAGTAGACGGTAACCGCGTCCTGAGGATGAAGAAGCCGCACAATCGCATGTCAGGGGGACCCTAATGTGACAGCACAGCAGGCAGAGAAATGACACCTGTTACACCCGGCGACATGCGGGTGGCGAAACGCCAGTGTCCCTTATATTCGTGCGTGATAATTAAAATATAGGAAGAGCTCACGTACATAGCCTACAGTGGACTTGAGATTTAAAGGCACTTAAAGGCACCCGGTTCTTCTAATATTAGTATTGGCCTCACTATTATTATATCGCTAATCACCACTATAGCTCCCCAGATCGTTTCAGCTGCATGACTATTAAATCTTCCATTTTACAGGTGAATGAATCCTTAATTGCACGTTGTAAACCTACCGTTTTCTTGCAGGCTTTCCATCCCGACTCGTCCTTGGAGTACGCGACGAGGCTGTCGGCCACGGCATTTGCCTTATGCTGATAATCCATTTTAAAGCTAAACTCAATGTCCAGGGATTTTCTGAACCACTAGCGCGTCTTCTTCTTTTATTATTATTTTTAGCAATGATAAACGCTAATCAAATACAAATTAAATCACACACCAACACTTCAACGACTATCTTTGATTGCCGTGGAAAGCAAAACCTAAAAGGAAGTAGGGATGGTATTATTTCAGGAGCTCAGAATGACAGCAGACCCGACCTAATTCTTGTGTATAAGTCACCCGTGAGCTAGTGCAAATACGGATATTTTCCCTACAAGTAAAGAAACACACCTCAGGTGTTTTGCAATAAACGGTCCCTAGATAGCGCAAAATGAGATTCACAGTCACTGCAGTACAGAAATCAGCAGTTAGGCAAATATAGTGAATCTGTAAATAAAACAAAAATGTTTAAAATGACTGCATATACATAGATAAATGTACAACTATTTTAAGATGTACTGTAACCGGTAACTCTTCCGCATTGTGGGCAGGCACATTTTTACGTTGTACTCCGGGAAATGTAGTTCATACAGACCTACATTTAAACTCATTAGAGAATTGCACAAGACTACGTATCCCGTCATCCATCCGTACATTTCCAGTTATGAATTTTCTTAAGGTTTAGAAAGAGATGTGAGAGGGAAAAAAAGCTTTTTAAAATTCATTGAACAGTGAAATTGTGCAGTTGCGTTTTATAGCTACAAGTTCTTGTCATGGAAAAGTATTTATTGGGTATACAACTAATCCGCATCTTAAAGCACTATATCTTTGAATTATTAATTAATAATAAACAGAAATGAACTGTAAGTTTAGCCGAAATCGTATTAACAAAATAGCCAATTTTCCTATGATGGAGTATAATGAGATTGATCAAATTAGAATTGGATTTATTCAGCCGCCGGGGATCGATCCGCCAGGGCCTCCCTTGGCCGCCCCCCGATCCACAATGCACGGAACCCCTGACATTCCCCCTGCGCGTGATGGCCCCACGATTCAGAGTGGCGTCTACAGTTTTGCAGGCGCTTAACCGGATCGTCGTGGCTAAGAAAGAAGCTGAAAAGCAAAGCTCTCGATCTATTGATCCATCTTCGCCCCTACTGTCACCTATGGTCATGAGCTATGGGTAATGACCGAAAGAATGAGATCGCGAATACCGGTGGCCGAAATGAGGTTTCTCCGCAGGGTGTCTGGGCTCTTCCTTAGGGATAGGGTGGGAAGTTCGGATATCCGGGAGGGCCTCAGAGTAAAACTGCCACTTCTTCACGTGGAAAGGAGCCAGTTGAGGTGGTTTGGACACCTGGTGCGGATATCCAACAGGGAGGAGGCCCCGGGGCAGACCCAGGACTCGCTGGAGGGATTATATCTATTGGAAAATGTTCACCAAAAACTTACAGAAATAAAGTGCACGCAGTCTTTTCTTCTTTCAAAGTGTTTTACTTAACATGGCTGCAGCTTGCCATACAGTTTCTTCTAAAGCAAGAATCCAAGAGGATATTTGCATCGCACTTAAACAACCTTCACTTCTATTAACATCGCCATCTACAG
>JAODUD010000019.1:15334367-15344766 GCA_026784285.1 Stomatorhinus walkeri | reverse complement strand
TTAGTATTTTACAGCAGTATATACCTAGAAAGACTGACTGGGTCAATTGACCCAGTCAGTCTTTCTAGTGTTAAGGTTTTACGGCTTTAATCCAAACATTTAAATCAGTGTATGATTTAAAGGACATAGTTATAAGCATTTACATTTCTGTTTCTAAGTATGTGAGATTCAGGGGGTGTAGACGGTCAGATTCTGAGTGTGGGTCTGTACTGTGCATTCAGTTATTCTGAATGCAGGAAATGTGTATTGTGGTAAGTATGGAAGAATTTTACATCTTATAGTCAATGTTTATGAACTTTTCGTCAAGGGTTAGATACTATGGTATTGGATGGGGGTGCAGACCAGGACTGTTCGTGGATTTATCAGTGGATATCAAAAATCTTAACCTTAAAACCTGATGTTACTGACTACAGCTCCCCCTTTCTCTCTGCTGTCTTGTTTTTTCTAATACTGCAGGGGTGGGGGGGGGGGTGCCACTTTGATCTGGCACAAGGGACAGGGTGAAACTGTCTTTCTTGGCCATTCTTTGCATCTGAGACACAAAGACATTTCAAGGAATACAACAGATGAATCAAGCTGTAAAAATAAGCACGGGAGTTATTATGGTACAGTAGCTGCGCTCTGGCATATATTAAGGAGATCAAACAGGAACACGGTCGTATTACAGAGAGCGATGCCAGCTTTGACAGTTTATGAGAAACCCCCAGACATCTGAGGATCCGTTTCTGTATTTGGTGTCTGCGATAGATGACAGGTACCCTGTGCAGGAAGAAAGGCAGAGGCGGCCGGCAGCTCGCTCTCCTGATCTGAGGGCTGGAGGAAGGATGCCGTTTGCGCTGCGACTGTGACTCCTCAGCATTACCGGGAACCCTCAGCTCTGAGCAAATGCCTAACTTTAAGGTTTATAACAAGATCTATTACTGCAATCTTATCATTTCAATACAACAATTTGTCAGACAACCAAAATAACAAACACAGCACCCATTTTTATACTTATTCCAGTTTTTATGAGACAAAGTTCATGCATTTCAAATTAATTATAAGTACGTTTTATGATTCCCTTGTCGATCCTGAGTCAGAATATATTTACATTAATTCAGTTTTAATAGCCTCTACTTAGTCCAATAATGATATACTGTGTTACATGATGAATAAGAACACATGTAACATCAGCTGGATGCTGCCGCCTTTAAGTTTGACTGCTGAGTGCTTTAGACAGTCCATTGTGTGCAGAGTAATCTAAGCTCACCTCAGGCAGGGCGATGGAAGCTCCTGCAGTGACAGTCAGAATGATGTTGACTCCAAACAGCAGATGGAATGCAAGGCTACGCTGGACCCAAATTAATCTTAAAACACACTCTGCTGAAACATTCCGTAATACACATACTCTATGATCATCCGTTACCACTCAGTGGATACTAAATTGCATAGGTAGCTCGAAATTTTATTTAAGTCTTATACTGCAGAACAGTGACATACTCTCAGTGTATATGTGTAAAAATTCTCTATAGATTTGACCTCAGTACTATTACAGCAGCAGACGAAGTCTGTTCTATAAAAGTACATCACGGTAAAATACCCTAAAATGGTGAAAATTGCACAGCACCTCGCTAAATCTAATGTAAAGTATTACCGAATATCACGGGGAAACTTCCAAAGAGCTTTAAAAGCTACCAAGCCCCACAGAAAATGACATATACGTGCCGCAAGAGATCAAAAACCAGGCAAATCCAAAAGAAGATTTTAAATGTGAGCAGACATTCAGAATCACAGTGGAGAAGGAGCTGAGGGAGTGGGAAGGCTACCTCTTCAGGTCAGGCAGGGACTGAAAGATGGGCCTGTGGTCTGCACTTTGAACACTGCTGCCTGTACTGTAATCATTTATCCTATTCAGGTTCGGTTCAGAACCTTTCCTGGAGGCTATGGGTACAGGCCAGGGAACAACCCAGGATGAGTTGCCAACCCATCATGGGGCACACTCACACACCATTCACTCACACATGCACACCTATGGGCAATATGGCAACTCCAATTAACCTCAGTTTTTGGACTGTGGGGGGAAACCGGAGTACCCAGAGGAAACCGCAGGACAACTCCATGAAAACATGCAAACTGCTTTTGATTTCCATGCAAAATGAAAATATGCATAAATATTTAAAGCGTACCATTCAGTGTCTGCTTTAAACAATCAACTGCATGTCATAGTTTTACTTAACTTAGGTGTGACTTTTAATCGGCCCCTAAGGCTAAAGTGGTTATAGAATCACTGAGCGTTCTCCTTAATTGGATTCAGTTCTAATGAACGTGACAGTGACTTATCGTTGGCCGACAGAAAGACATTCAGAGCCCCATTCGGGAGCTCAGGGGTGCAGTAAAAGCTTCGCACAGCAGGAACATCACAAGCGACTGAACATATCCAAAAGCTGGAGTGCACTGCGCCATGAGTACTGCAGGTCGTCAGCTGGGGAGGCGCGAGCTGCTCTCAGAAGTGACAACAATCTGATCTTAAACAGTTATGTTACTAGAATTACACTAGATTTATCAGATTTGACATCATACGTACAGCATGACAACTATCTGAAGTCGCACAAATTAAATAAAGGTCAGTCTTGGCAATAAATATCTATGAGCACAGTACACTGATCATAGATGTTACCTGCTCATTTGTGGAATATTTGATCTCAATAATCTAAAGAGTACAATTTTCTAGGTCCCCACAATAATCTGTAAATGCAATCAAAAAACGAAAAATACTGAAAGTCTTGTATTTTGTTTGGTTACTTATGATTACAGTTAGGGCTGGGTAGGGGTTACGGTCATCATGTTGGGATAAGAGTTTTCCCCATAGAAATTGATGGAGAGTCCCCACCTGTGTGTGTGTGTGTAAAGGGTCTTTGCAACCCTTTCTGTTGCTCTATTTTCTGTCCTTATCCCAGTTTATGGTTCCACAACCTCGAGTTTGGTTTTAATATTGACAAAGTATAATCTTTCAGTCTGAGACACCCTCCATGGAATTGCATGTCTACGAGGTCACTTATGTCTGTTAACATAACAGTGGCATCAGCCTCTGTCCACTTTATACCTTAGACCAGTTTAGACTAGTTTAAACCAGTTTACTATACCTTAGAACAGTTTTGACCAGTTTAGAGTGTTTACAGCAGTGGGAACGGTTTTAGACCAGTGACTCCACAACAAAGAAAGCCACACTTTGAGAAGAGCTTACCAGCTACAATATACTTACCGTCCATGAAGCTTCTGTGACACTGACCAATGAGATGAGGGACCTTCAGAAAGGCTCCAGAGATTCAAAATCCTGCTTTCCTTTAAATATTTCATTGTGGATTTTTTTGTAACAGTAAATGTTCATCACACAATAAAAATTGTCTCCTTGTGGTAGGAAAATCAGTTGAACTGTAAGTAAGACCTCGGTAAAAGGCTGATACCCCTGATAGGACAAGATAAGTAACTTAATTAATTCATCTAAGAAGAAAAATACCACAATAAAAAGCACACATAACATTATAAGTGTTGCGTGTTGGCGTTGTTGGGTAGGCAAGGAAAGGCAGTAGGTGAGAGGATGGGTAACGAATGGGGTTTTATTCCAGGGAGACGTAGGACTTGGGACCACACAAAGAGGGCAAAACTCTACACAGCGACTAACACAGATGACTGGTCCGGGGAAGACTGATACAGACGCAGAATAAATACTCAAAAGAGGTAGGAATGAATCGACAACAGGTGGCCACGATCAGGAACAGACACGAGGTAATGAGGGGGGCGTGGCACATACGAGGCTCGGACGGGCGGATCATGACAATAAGCAGGGAAAAGTCAGGTGCAATCCCCACAGACCCACAACCTAGTACTGCCTATAGATTTTCCTTTCTTCTGGATGCATATAAATCAGGAGTTCAACGTCAAGCACAGTGAGAGCTGCTTCTACAAAGAGGGTAATCTGGGGAGCTATGCATTTGATTTGAGGGGGGGCATTGGTGATCATTGCTATAAATACCTATAGGCACACCCAGCATAGAGTCTGAGAGAAGCTGTAATGTCTCCAGCTCCAAAGCAGCTAAGACCACGGCATCCTCTTTTAGAAGATATGCAGATTTCATTTGAAACCAGGTCAGGACAAGGCACGGGACCCAGTGGTAAAAGAAAAGCGAGAGACACATCCACATCCGCATCCACATCCGCATCCACATTCGCATCCATATCCACATCCACATCCGGCACAGGCCACTGAGACACAAAGCTTGTATGTAATGATAGCTTTCATTCTTCTTAGAGTTTCCCTCAATAAGAATGATCTTTTTATAACCATGAGTGTCAGTTAAACTTTAAACTCTTTATGGGATCCGTTGGCATAATGAATGAGTGTTTACACGGACACGGTGCGAAACAAAGAGCCTCATTCCGGGTGTGAACAGAGTGACCTGTCGTAAGGCCCCGATAAACTGCTTTCATAAATCACTTGCCAGATCCTCCTGCACCCACTCAGATGTAAGTAATGCAATTAGAGGCCAGAAAACAGTATCTTATCAGAGCAAATGGTGCTGGGCTGAACATGATGAAGCATGCCGGCTCCCTCTGAAAGGCTGGGGAGTCAGAGCCAGCTCCGGTCCGAGGACTCCGCCTATGGTCACACTGTGTCAACCTTGAAGGCCATGGCTGTTGGAGATGTTGGCTAACGATCTCCAATTGGATTGGAATGTTCTAGAACACCTTGTTGAGGCAGCGTCTCACACCTCCGCAGGTGCAGGCTTGAATCCTGCCCCTGTTACTTACAGTATGTAAGAAGTTTGCATGTTGTTTCCATCGGGGACTCACTTCCTTCTACGATTCATAGGTGTGCAGTTAAACAAACTGGTGCCTCTGAATTGCCCATAATGTTTCTGCCTTATGACAGACTGGCATCCCATCCAGGGTGCCCCCCACCCTGTGCCCTGTGACGGACCGGCATCCCATCCAGGGTGCGCCCCACCCTGTATAATTACACATACATTCTGTCATGCCTGAACCCCACCTTGAACCACAGTACTTACTAATAGATGAATACTCAGTACTGAGACAGCATGGCTCTGGTATCTCCTACTTTATTTACAGTGAGAACTATATCTACAAAGAAAATAATCTTGGGATTTTGTTCGATGTAATACTAGATAATATCACCTAGGGGGTGTGAGAGTCTGGCTAATTTCACTTTGTCTCAGATCTGATTTCTAAAACGCGATATGGGTGCTACGCATTGGCTCCCGGCAGGTGATGCGCCAGCGAGCGCTGGTCCAGCTTCTCACTCCTTTGCTCATCATTAATATTACAGAGACACCATCGCTGCTTCACCAGCAGGTTTTCTGTTGATGCCGATACATCTGTGGAACCGATAAATCAGCTGAATTTATGTGCAAACCAATACAGCGGCTGAGTCCTACTTTTTACAGACTTTCCCAGAAGCATTTTTCTATGGTGATATGAGGTCAATGAGGCCACTAATGACCCTGAATCTCTGAAAGTGCTCTTATTGTCAAGAGTCTCCCAAAACATCACAGTTTTAGATGAAACATGGGGGGAAAAAAATCTTAAAACTGTCTTTGAAGCCTTTTGTTTTCTAGAACCATGACTAGCAGAAGCACCTGATTTAGCCCAACTCTGGAGACAAATGCATGAGAGTACCCAGGGCACTTTGCTCCGCGGTCAAGGTGCTTTAAGTGCAGTATTATCTGTTCTTTAGTGACAGGGAAATAGGGGGCTGAACTCAGCCTCACACCAATGGGATGGGAACCCCTGGAGGAAGCTGAGTAAGAAGCCCAAGAGGAAGCTCAGGGAGAAGGCTGGTTCTGGCAAGAAGAAACTCGTGTGTAAGGACGAAATGCAGATGACCACCCCGCCACGGCACTGGCTTTCAGATGATCGCTTTGCACTCCAGTAGTGAACATACACGCCACGTAACAAAGTGTGGTCTGGATTACACACCGCTACCATTAGTCAGGAAGATGCCCAGCTGCTGCTGGGAGAAAGTGGGCAGCAGGGGATGCTGGGAAGTCTGGCGACACACTCAAGAGCTGCTCTTAAGTGCCCGAGGTGGTGGAGCCTTTCCTCTGTCTCCTAAAACAGCTTAAATCACAATAATTACATTAATTCCCAAGTAAATGGGCAGACAGACACATAATTAAAACTCGTCAAGGATCCCACGCTTTGACTATGACAGCGTTCCCTCCAGAAATGCAATGGGCTTTATTTGTGAGACCGGAGAGCAAATGTAAGTGAGTGTGTTAAATGGCTTCCTGCGAGTGCCATGAAGGGCTGCTGGGGGCAGGCAGTGACCTACAGAATAATGGGTCCTGGGGGGGCAAGCAGGATCATGGAGGAGGCTGGTACCATCACAGGCTCTGTCTGCCCCTCAGAGACCCCTGGTGCAGTTTGGGGGGGGGGGGGGTGCAAAATATCCTTCTCATTCACAAACTCAGCACACTCTGCTTTCTGGCCTCATACCTTCATTAACAGGTACATGATAGCTGGAACCAGCTCTACTATTACATGTGTATATGTTTAAAGCACCATGAACTGCCTCGCCTTAGAAACTGAGAGCCACCCTCCTGTGCAGGCCGAGGGAGTTCGCATTAGCTATTACACGTTAGCAAGCGGCGTCTTTATGAGTGAGGGTCACTCAGTCATACCGAAACTAGGAAGGGAGAAGCCTGCCCTCCATTGTGCTGAGACAGAACATGTGGGCCGTATGCGAGTCAAACACTGGAACTGAGTCACGGTAACAAAGGGCCGAAGCCATGCTCCCAGAAAACTGCCATCAGAGTTTATTTTAAAGGCTCCTTTGGAGTGCGGTGAAGCAGCCTGTTTATTGTTCGTCTATAAACAGCTACTCTTTCATGTGTTAGCGTGTAGAATGCTGACACTCGTAGTGAATCATTGGCGGATAATGGACCTCAAGTTAGAGTGTGTGAAGTTAAACACAGGATATATTGTCTCTCTGGCAGACGGCCTGTAGACAGTCAATCTGCAGGGGGACGAGTAACTCAACGCATCTCGCCTCTGTTTCGTACCTCCTGCCATTTTATCGGCATGGTGGCAGTGTCTTCGGGGTACACGCTGACACCATGGCCTTGGTTATTTCTCTGTAGGATTGTTTCATTGGACCCTTCTTCTTGGCAAGGTAACATGAAAACAAATCTCTGCGCTGAAAGACGTCACTTACATTTGCGCATCTAAACTTGGGGCAGCCACCTAGAGTTGGCCCTCCCTGAGTGGAAAGGGCAATGGCCACAGGGTGGCAGCAGAGAGCTTTGCAAACAGAGCCCTGGGCCATTATGGTCCTTCCCGGCAAGATGCCTGTTAGATGAATGCCTCTATTAGAGAGAAAATGACAGTCATAGTGCTAATTGAAATTGGCTGCAGAATCACTAACTCGGCTGTTTGCACCATAGGCGTGCTGCAAAAACACCGATTCAATGGGAACAGCGGGAAGACTCAGGAATGAAAATAAGTCCATTATTGCATCCATTCCTGATATTAATGCATCGTTTGGAGAGTTATTTACAGGATATTTACATTTCATTTAGAGAATAAAAAGCTCTGCTCTGTATATACATAGGACATATGCTCTTTGGGGGTCTGATGCACGAACAGAACAACAAATTCGCTTTGCTTCCCTTCAGACAGGCTGCAATTGACACGAAAAGGGCACTGAAGCAGCCCGCTGTCGGGCCGCTAATGGCTGCGCTGAGGCCGCCCCCATCGCCCCGCTGATGTGTCGCATCACAGCCAATCAGGCGGATGCAGGACAGACTGTGCGCTGCCTGCTCTCTGTGTTTTGTTCCCCTTCCGACTCAGTCTCTCGCCTGACAGCTTAAGATCCTCAGGAAGGGAGGCCATTAAAGGAGCAGGGAAAAAACCACGGAGCCCAGAAAGGGGGGGGGGGGTGGTCACTGGTTTGACATACAGTACGTTACATTCCACAGAACGAGGCAGGGGGAGAGGGTTGTGGGTGTTTCCAGAATGAGCATGTAGGTTGCTTTTCCGAAGTCAACATAGTGACGTAATAAATTCTCACACGGAGGGACCACAGCCCGCACACAGAGCTGTTAACTGGGAACAGACACGACCTGAAGGTTGCTGGTTCGAGGACCAAAAGGGGCCACACTCTAGCATTCTGACCAGAACTGGCCCAGACACAGATTCTCCCATATATCTGAGAATAAAATATAAGTAGCTTCGGAGTGAAGCATTACCTCAGCGACGTGAATGTAGGACTCGCCTGTACTCAGGATAAACTCATTTTACTGGCCACTCAGGGCCCCCCCAGACACACTTGCAATAAAAGAAGCAGAATCCAGTTAGGCGGCAGATTTCTGCAAACCGTGTGAGAGAGGCCACCTCGCGCGGGCTGAACGTACGGCTTTGTCGCTTCGCATTATTGTCCCGCTTGCAAACCTTGCAGATAGTGGTGAGGGCACAGTCAACATTCCTGCCTTCAAAAGGGAGAGCATGTCAGCCCATAAAGTGCACAGAAACATCCGGAATGCACACATTAATACGGATTAAAGCGCCTACCGTTTAATCACGGCAAGCTTAAAGCCATTCTCAGCGTGCAGATATATCCATACATCCAGAAGGTTGAGCTTTTAAGAAGACTCTGCCTGCACACTCCGAGTGCTAGGAACTGCTGATTAATGCGAGGTAATCGCGTTAGGCTTCAGCAGGAATTGTGAATTTTATCAATTTCCCACACATTTTGTGGAGAATGAGATTTTGTTTTGGTGAAGATCAAGGAAGCGATGATCTGTAAATGTGTTTCTTCAGCAGCAGAGACAATGTGGGGTCTTAAGCAGGACCTGCCCTAGATTTCGTTCATGCTGCATGGATGGGAAACTCGCTCCGGAAACGCGAGCCCGGGCCGCCCGTGGAGACCAAAGAAGCCTGTACTTGTGAAGTGCTCCAGCGGGACACTTACTTTGGACCCCCACTTAGCTGTGATATCGCACTCTTGCCGCTAATCTGTGAGGAGAACTTGAAAACGTTTTTCTGAGAAGAGTAATCATCACTCCGACCACCCAGTCCTCAGCCCCCAACCCCCCACATGCACAAACACTTCGACAAACCGATCCCAGAATCAGTGTGTGAGATGGTTGAAAAGGGGGCAAATCCCTTGAGGCTCCATCCTGTAGGAACTTCTTTGGGCTCTTCCTGGGGAGGGCGAGCAATGGAGGGATATTTTGTGCAATGACAGCTTGGCCTGCTCGTGCAGGGACTGCACTGCGCTCTATACACCACATGCAGCATAGCAAAGGCCCCACCAGCTGTTGAATAGACCATGACAGTGGTGAGCTACTTAACAGGGGAATTCTGCGGTGTGCCGGGATTATACAGCACAGTGGGACTCCCACACAATACTGGGATTAAACCTTGCAGTGGGATTGCACTGCATTTTGGGATTCAACAGAATGGAGATTCCACAGCAAAGTAGAATCCCTACAGAATGATCACAAGGACTAGATCTTTTAATAGGATACAAAATCTAAATACGCTAAACTCCGCTAAATGATCCCAGAGCCCTTATGCTGGTGAGCCAGACAATTTACAGTTCAGACCAATTAGCTGCCTAATAGAATTAGCTGGATAATAGCAATCTTCACACCTAGATCTCCTGCATCACTTTAAAGCCAACACTCATCGACGCATGGCACAAATCACACTGTTTCTGAGATGACCAGACCAGCCCCAAGGTTTCTGCCTTTGGGGGGAATCTTTGAGCTGTGTTCCACCGGCTTGCCCCAGAAATGTCCACGCCAACATGACCCGAGTGTCAGGCTGTGGGGACCTGTACCCAAATAAAACAGAACACCAGACCCAGTGCTGGCTGTCCTGTCCCCCGAGCCGTGGGCCCTGCCCTCCGAGAAGCCCGGTCCTACCTGCACTCTTGTGAAGATGACAGGTACGCTTCACACGTCTCCAGGGTCAGCGTGTCGGCAAGGTCACGGCGAAGTGGCGGCATGCTTCACGCTCTACTGGTGCCTGTTGAGCTGAAAGTGCCACTGGGGGCTCTGTTCATTCACACAGCGCTCGCAATTCTCCAGCAGGGGCTATTCTAGGATTTTCTATGTTGGGGGCATTAGAGGGGCAATAATTCAGACAGTGAGCCCCCCCTTGTCATTAACCAATGACAGATGTGGATAGTTCGGGTCCAGAAAGTAAAAATCCAGAGATTTCGTTTCAACCAACCAGCTGAGTATAAAGAGTCACAGTCACAACTGACGGTTTACTCCTGAACTGGTTGGTTGAAACAAAATCTTGGTCTGGATTCTTAATTTTTGGACCTGAACTTTCCACCTCTGGCCAATGATATGTTTCAGCTGGGGCCAGAGCCTCTGTGGCTCCGCCCCTGTAT
>JAODUD010000019.1:15226003-15239809 GCA_026784285.1 Stomatorhinus walkeri | reverse complement strand
CTACTGTATATTTAAAAACCCGCGAAGTCGTGAATCCGCGATAAGTGAACTGCGAAGTAGCGAGGGATCACTGTACTCATTGTTACATTATAAATACACATCATGCAAAAGTGTCCATTAAGCAGGGACGCTGACTTGCGACAGGCCCTCCTGCTGCTGATTGAGGCCATCAGAGTGAGCTGGATGCCTGTCAGCGCTCCACCTATCAGGAGGCAGAGCTCTGCAGATCAGGGATAAGCTCTGTCACAGGTGACAGTGAGAGCGCGGGTCATGGTACAGGTAGGGCCGGCTCCGTCGCTGACATGCGTGACGGCTCTCACGGAGGCCGTGTCCCAAATAGCACCACGGTCCCTTTCACTTGATGGGTGTCAGCTTGGGTGGTTCCAGAAAAATCTTTTTTTTTCCCCCACAATGCATCATCCAAGAAACTGCCACACAGAGAAACTGCCATACAAAACAAAACCTCTGTGGGACCAGCTACTCCCACCTCCAGAGGCTGCCTTCAGACAGTGCCCGTGCATACACACACACACATATACACACATACACACACTCCAAGAGTATGCTGACACTCCAGTAGGCTGGCCTGGTACTTTGCCAGCGGTCACTAAATGACAGTGTCACAGCAGTCAGCCCATGGGGAGGGGCAATGGTCCTGCTCAATCTCTCCCCATGCTCTCATTCCGTAAAAATGAGTAAGCATGCAGATGCCGGCCTGGCTGAGGCTGTTGGTGTAAATTCAACTGGACCTACAGCTGCCTTCCAAAGGCATTTTGTGCTATTAGCCTTTGTGCTGGTAAAATAAACTCCATTGAAATTATTTCTTTCAGCCTTAACAATAACGTTCAAACCCTTAGGCGGTCATTCTGAAATATCCTGGATGATTACAGCCTAATTAAATTCCCTTATATGGCCAGACGAAAGCTGGCAGGCAGCTGGGGCATGACAGGGGGCAGCTTTACGCGGCATGGGGGTGTACCTCAGGGTCGGTAGACACAGCCACGCGTTTGGCAAACACTGACAGTGCGGTGACGTAAAGGGGCGCCTGGGATTCGGCACTCCACTAGCAGCCCATAATTATCATGGCACCTTGGTTACAGCTGTTTGCAGGGAGGATGAGCCATTGGTAGGGAGGTTGGGGGGGAGGGGGGGAATCACAGCCCGTGGTGTGGCACCATGTCAGCTGATACATTTGGGAATTACATTAAACAATCTGTGGATCAGGAAGGGTATTTCAACAGATGTACAGCGAGAGATTTCAGGTTAAGCACAGGGGTCATAAACAAGATCTGACTTCACCAATGACCACAGCGTGAATCGTACTTATGAGCTGGATATGAAATTACACCTGGACGCGACCGCCTGGACGTGCATAATCCCCTGCAGAGTCACAGAGTCTCTCTACTCTCTGAGGTTCATAAATCATTCCGTACCTGCCGTGGGTCAGGCCTGGCTCTGAAGCACTCACCACCAAGTCCAAGGATTCTGGGGGTGTTTTTTTTAAATGTGTACATGACAAAAACTTGCAGTTATTTAAACGGTTTGGCAAAATTTCTGTCAGATCCCGCCAGCGGGATCGCAGACTCCAGAGGGTTAAGACACGCCTCCTAATGATATAACCTTCAAAATGAACAAGCTGTCATTGTGCTCAGAGCACACATCATGTCCAAAACGACTGCATGTGTATCCTCCATAAGCCATGTACAGCTCTAAATAACACTGCATCCCTCCCACCTCAGAGGGCCGTCTTACTGACTCACTGGTTCCAGGCAGCGTATGTGGAAGTACAGCCTTCTGACCAACAGCCTGCAGGCTCCAGGAAAGATGTTGCTTTTCCATCAACTGCTTGCCTTCAGTCAAATATTTCAGCTGTAACCATAGGCAAAACAGATATTAGTCACAGCATTGGACAAACCTCAGCTGGTGGTCACATGACAGATAATGTTGCCAGTTGATTGGTTACCTGTACTGGGCTCAAAAGTGTATTCAATCAGTCTGTTGTCATATATCATCCCATATATGTACAGGATCAGTCAAAAGTTTGGACACGCCAAGTCACCTACTAAGGAGAGTGGTAGTGTTCCATTAAATGACCCGCAGGGGTGATTTTGGAGGAGTTTGACCAGAGAGTGAAGGAAAAGTGGCCAATGAGTGTTCAAGATATATGTTGGACCCCCCCCCCGCCCCCCGAGTGACATGATCATACACGAAACACGATATCAATCAGTGCAGACAAATCTCTATTCCAGAGTTACAAAATTCAAAAACAAAAATATGAGAAATGCAACGTCTAATATATTTTATGCCGCAGCAGCAGGAGCCACTGACAAAGGCGTTCTTTCAGGAACAGCTTGCACTGGGCCGAGCTTCTCCTTGTGTGTCATGCTGTCACATAGCTGTAGCTCAGCCATAAGTGCCGGCATAAGCATCTCATTTCTGACTTGGCGCAGTTTATCTCTTAATTCGTCTGTATTGTTAAACACAAGTCCCCCATACTATAGTAAAAGGTCTCAAATCCTGCATTCAAAGCATGTACACTAAAACAAATAAAAACAACAATGAATCACAAAGAAAAGGACAATACATACAACTCTGGTGAAAAGTAAGAGATAACTCTACATTTTTTTTAAATCTGCAGTTTTAAATTCTGGTTTAATCCATGTCCTGAGTCTGAGTTTCTAAGACGGCAATACATAAGAACAATGTGAAGCAGGAGACACTGGCAGTAACTAATAACCAGCCAGCTAGTGGGCAGAAGCATCTTTCTAATGCCAGACATGACTGTCAGCTTATCCAGCAGTGCTCATAAATCGGAGGATGACCTCAGGTGACCTTCAAAAAGAAGGGGGAAAATGAAGTGGTGTGAAGAGAACTGCTAGGACAGGAACAGGCCCCTAGAAACAGGACTATAGTCCCATTAAGCAAGGAAGAAGCCCTTCATCAATGATAAGCCATGAGTTTAAACACCACAACCCAGAGACTCTCAGGGAACATCCCACTCAAAGCATGAACATCCCACTCAAAGCATAAACCGCCCCCCTCCCCAGAGAATGGAACAGCTGCCACTGCAGATCTGCGCAGTGGATCGTCAACTTTATTGCAAAGTTCAGCCTAATTAGTTTCACTGGTTGCAGCTTTGATTAGGCCAGCAGAGATAATCGCAGGATTGGCAGGTCAATGCCATTCGCTCATAAAACGAGAGAAACAATGCAGGCAGGAATTTACAGGATGAAATTAACACAACGAATCCCCAGCGGGAGACGCTCAGATGGTTTAAACACAAGCAGGAAATCCCCCCCGCAGCTGTCGCGTCATCACCACAGAGTACCATGTGACATTTAGCCGCTAATCTCAATGTGGCCCCGAGAGCAGGGACTCGACAGGCCCGGCGTCACGGGGGCGATGCTGTAAATCTGACAGCTTAAAGGACCTCGAAAGCCAGCCTGCTGCTCTGCCTGTGCCCTGCGGCTGCCAGGGCGTAGGGCGAGACCGCTGAACACAAGAAGGTCGGGGGCTCAGGACACGGAAGAGGGTCTGTGCTGCTCATCCAGCCTCTGGGTGTGAAATCCCAGTCTGTCTTTAGACATTCGTCCGGACGCCGGCTTTTCGGCAAGGGGGTAACTTTGGCTGGAACACTGGAGGTGCATATTATGACGCCCTAATCTGCATAAATCCGGTGTATCGTTAAGTTTAATAAACGTATCGGACTTTAAACTACAAAAAGTACCGCCACGCCAGTCTTTTTACCTTGTTTAACCACAATATCTCCACTTATAAAAGATGTTGTGCCTGCTGAGCTGCTCCTTTTTTCAATGCCACTTCAGTGCTTATCGCTTCCATACTAATCCGTTTAGCACACTACTGGAGTACGTAAACATCCGTATAGTGCGAAAACCCGGCGACTAAAACCCTGGTAATTATTGCGCATGCGCAATTGGTAAGTTGGGGAAGGCAAGGAAGGAAAGAAAAGTTAAAATTAAGAAAAGATTAAATGAACTTTGTTTATCCCAGGGGGAAATCCTTGTGCATACAGCAGCAAGTTACATAAAGTGCAGACAAACAAACATATAGTTGAAACTAATTTTGAAAAGTGCACAACACACAAACAGAAGATCCTGAAAATTAATTTGAGGCGTGTTCTGGCTGGGGGTGGGAATCACAGTCCCAGATGAAACCGCATCACCTGGGAGTTTAGACCAACCCATCACTGTTCATTGAAACTCCACCGCCTTAATTGCTGGGAGTCAGAGGCTTGAGGATGGAAAGTCTGTCGTCTCTGCTCTGGTCCTTATTAGAGTCGAAGCAGAAACGGGGGATTGGGGGGGGGGGTAGCTGGACTCCCCAGTCTCAGGGCAGAGGTCATGCAGTGATCGGCTTGAGGAAATCCCTGGAAGGGGTATTGATAAAGGCTGAGATGGGGAATCGTGATGAGCAGGGGGCTCCAAACCAAATACCAGTGCGAGGTGAGGAGGGTAACGGGAGGTGCTGGGCTCTGGCACCAACACTGGGACCATGAGCCCTTTCTCATTTTAAGGAACAATGCAGGAACATTCTTAGTGATTACTGCACTTAAGGCCGTGCTTTTAGTAATTTATAAACACATTCATAACAAATAATGTGTTCATGAAGCATTATAAACATGGCTGGAAATATTTATCAGAAGGCATAACACATTATAGCCATGTGTATTATGCATTATAGATGCTTTATGAAGCTCTTGTCTATAATGCACTATAGATACCTTCTCTGCTCCTCCATGCAGACCTGTGGACGTGACTTTGACACATGTTAGGCGAGGTTCCCCTCCCCCCTTCCAACCGCCACTCAACACAAACAAGAAAACACAGGGGACAATGACTCATTGTGACATCATCATTCATTAAAGCTAAAGGACGGATAAATCAGTTTGACCCATTAATAAGCGCCAAGCTCTCCTACTACTATGACGTACATCATTTGTTGCTATGGCGATCACACTGCAAGCAAGGCAGAGACATTAAGAGCAACTTACTCAGACAGAAGCTTCTTACTTGTGAATGTAAAAATCCTGCATAATGAAATGTTTCGCTGCAGGTTTTTAATAAATGGTTATGTTTGCTGTGGTAGTATGCACTTGTTTATATATTAAATGCGTACACTCTTCATTCCTCCAACCCATGTTCCTGCAACTTGTTTTCTAGTATTAATTTCAATATATAATTTAAAAAATCCCAACAGCCTGATTGTAACTGGATAAGCTTGTAAATGAATGGAAAGATTTTTTAAACCAGTGTTCAGGAGATACGATTTTAGTATTCTAAGGAACACAAGTATAAATAACTAGCTGCTAATTGGCCCAATTAAAGCAGGGGATGGGGCTGAATGGGCGCTGTGGGAGCCAGGGGCTCTGAGTCAGCTGGCTGGCTCTCTGACTGGCAGGTTAAACACAGGTGGTCTTTGAAAGCCCGCCCACGCACGGCCCTGACTCATTACCTGAGCTCTCCTGCACTCAGCTTGGTGTGCAGCCAGCTCTTAAAGGGCCTGTGCTCATTTCATCCAAATGACAGTACACACGCATCTCCAGTAGGGGCAGCTGTGAGTGCATGGCGGCAGGATGATGATGCTACCCAATTAGAATGGGCGCGCACTGTGGCACCGTCATCACAGATACGGCGGCCACGTGCCTCTCTTGATACAGCCACGGCTTGGCACCATGTCCTGATATTGAGGAAAGTCCTCATTTCCCCCGTTGGCCTTGAAATGGTCTTTAGCCAGGGGGATATACTGTGTCTGTAACCCATAACTGGGAGGATGGGGGAGGAACACGGTGCCAAAGGCGTTATGCAAGCATTTTGAAGAACGTTTCAAAGAGGCCTTCAGCAGTGCCTGCGGTCTGTCAGAATGTCAGTGCGTTCGTTATCTGCCCACCCCATCTGATGGGAGCTGATAGCAAGCCAGCTCTATAATTAACAAAAAAAAAACAAGTCCTGAGCCTCCCTGGAGAACATCGCCGAGGAGCTCATCCTTCTGAAGAATGTGTCTAAAATAGCCATCTGTCACTTCTGCGGCACGAACGAGGCCAGCTCTGCCTGGGCCGGCCATTGCCTCTCCTAATTATCAATTTCCAAAGCACAGACCTACTGCCACACTCTGCTTCTCAAACACAATGCGCTTACAAACTGCAAAACACCAAATTTCTGTGTGTGGGGGGGGGATAGAGGGAGGACGGTGGTTAGCATATAGATATGTAAGGTCCTTCTCCATTGTCAGTATGAAGGAAGTGGTCTGATGACCCATCCGATTTAAAAAGGGAAACCAGGCTGTATCTTTTCTGGGGGAAAAAACACTATTCACTGTTAATTCCAGCAGATCCTGCTTTAACATGGAGGAAATGAAAAAATGCCATTAAAGGAAAAAGGAAGCTGGACAACAAACATCTCACTCACCCGCTGTCTGTGTCTACAAATGTGTTATTGGAAAAGACCATCAATGTTTTCAATGTAGTAAGAATTTAAGTTTTCACTCTAAAATCTAAAATATTTGAGAAAATCAGCATTACTTATTGTATTACATCATACTGTCACACCAAACACCACTTTAACAGTAAGGTGGAAACTGTTAGGTCGTGGTTATTCTGGAAAATCCATAAATTCCACATTGGTGTCTCTTCAAAAAGAGTTTGACACACAGGATGCGTCCGAAATCAAATACTTGTTTACTATGTAATATGTAAATGTAGTATGCGAGGTGAGCAGTACATCCAAATCCGCAGTATGGATGAAATAATAGCCGAATGGTACCCGGATAATGTACTACATTCTGTGAAACTCTAATGTGTCCAACCAATGGATTCTACGCTCTTCCCACACGGTCGCTTGAGAGCAGTGAAGTCCGTCGCTTTTCAGAATTTTTTTGTCAACATGCTGTAGGAAGTGTCATTTCTGTATAAAGTAGTAAACAAAACCCAGTTACATTAGTTGACTTGGATGTGTATCTTTTTTGCTGATAATTTTTTAACAGTTTTTAACTTTCACTTGGCTACTTTGTCAGTAGCCAAAACTGTGAAAACACTTCCAATTTTAAAGATTGTAGAACTTTATTCCATTTACTCCAGTTACTTATTTGTCCAGTGTTTGATATTTGTAAACATCCTCTGATCGTTTATAAACATTACTGCCAAAATTCATGCAGTAATTTTTAAAACTTAATGCCAAAAATGCTAGGAGTTTCCACAATTTTGGCCGCTAATGTAGGTCAGGCAATATACAAGGTGAGGACCACAGTATGTGAATGTGCATACATACTGTTCTCATGCATACATACATACAATATATGCTACTTTAATGCTCGAGCAGTAGGATTCTAACAAGCTTCCGTACGTATTGGGTAACAAATGGCTTCGTATGCATCCACTGACTTGGGACCTGCAGCTTCAGCCAAAACCCTCTTTCCACAGACCGCTGCTTTCACTTTTTGACAGGAAATTTTACAGGGTGGAAGCAGCTGGCAGTAGATTTATGACAAGATATGTTTACAAGCGGCAGGAATGCTGAACTGAGCCACAGAAAGGCTTCCCCTGCTAACCCATAATGCTCCTGTCTGAAATCGCCACTGTAAATCAGAGGTCGGACGGCGTGTCCTTAACCGGTCAACAGCAGGAGATATGCACCAACAGCTAGATGGCGCCGGTGGCACCAGTGTCAGGAGGGCAGTGGCGTCTGCAGTCAGCAGTGCTCGTATCTGTGCCTGCTCGAGTGGTTTTTTTTCCAAAGACTACTACACTGCATTTGCACGGGACGTGCCAGTGAATGACGTGCCAAGCTAAAGCGATGCCTCGCTGTATAAAATGGCCTTCACTCAGCCCCATAAATGCCACAGACCATGTGGGTCTTTCCCTCACTCCCCCAGTCCTTTTACCTGCCGCCTTCAAACCACCAGCTTGCTTTACAAAAGGATCTTCATCTTAGAGCATGTAGCTACGAAAGCTTTGACTTTTAACCACATCACTCAGTCTGTGACCATTTTTTCTTAAACCTCTACATATGAGCTGCAGATGAGTCAATGAGACCTCTGTAGGCAGACTAGCAAGGAGCCCTGTACATTGTGGGTTCGATTTCCACCTGTATTTTCAGACAGATATATTTCCTCAGGGTGCACTTGGGTGTGTGTTCTGTGAAAGAGGGGCGCCATCCAGGATGATCCCTGCGCTCCTGCGACCCCCCCACTCTAGAGAAACACTTATGGAAGATGGATGTTTCCATTTCGGAAACACTCTCTAACAAAAAATAATAACCGACACCCTGAGAAAGTCAATAAAATGGACGTCTGGAGTAAAATTCACATCAAAATGAAGGTTACAGTTGGAACATTGAGGGGAAAATAACAATGAATGTTTGAGAGGGGGGCAGAGCAGAGAAGGAGAAAGAAGAGCGAAGGTCAGAGGAGTGGCAGGAAGGAGGCAGCAGGTTGGAGGAGAAGGACAGGGAGTCACACTGACTCTGCACTCAGTGAGAGTCCAGGTCTTTCTTCAATTCGTGTTCCATCAGGGGAGAGATGCAGAGCGTCGTAGAAAGAATTTGCGGGCATTTCAGGTCTTTTATAAAGCTCTCTAGTTTGACATGGTTGGCAGCCCAAGCGTCATGGAGAGACCAGAGGAGGACAAAGACCATGGGGTACAGTGGCATATACTGTCCCCTAGAGAACATATACTTTCCCCTAGTGGAGAGGCAAGGCATGACACTGGAAGGTTCAACTTAAAATTTAGAAAAGTGAAGTCAAGGTGAAAGGTGAGAGATCAAAGCAGAGGAGCTTCAGCATCCTGAAGTCGGAGACTAGGGACCATCAGGTGGACCTCAAACAGGAACCATCGGGGGGACCTCAAACAGGGACCATCGGGTGGACCTCAAACAGGAACCATCGGGGGGACCTCAAACAGGGACCATCGGGGGGACCTCAAACAGGGACCATCGGGGGGACCTCAAACAGGGGACATCGGGGGGACCTCAAACAGGGACCATCGGGTGGACCTCTCACTGGTGGAAGGAGGGGTTAAATATTCAAAGAAATACTGACATATAACTTCAATAAAAATTTATGCCATTGTAATAAATGAATAAGGTCTTACTAAAATATAGAAAATTCAAGCATTTATAAAATCAGAGTTGCCAACTCTTATGCATCTGGTGTGACACTCATGCTTTCTGACTCTCACACTCTTGCAAGAAATCTTACACCAAATCTACATTCTTCCATTATAAACCTAAAATTAGCTAGAATTATTGCGAAACCTTACATATTTACAAGGTAATAAAACCACTACATACATGTAAATGCGTGTGCAGACTTGTCTCAAATTGAAAATCTCACACCAGCCAGCTGACCGACGAAGGTAACCCTATAAAATGAACTTGTCCACTGCAAAGAGTGTGGTGGAGAAGAATCCCATGTCCAGGGGAGCACAGCCACTGAGGAGCACTTCTCATACTTATGGGGTGTATAATCCGTCAGAACTCCCCTCTGCGTGAGCTGATGTGACATTCCCAGCTCAGCCGATCTCTAACCCTCCGTGACTGTGACAGAGCACTTAGTGAAGTTCCCTGCTCAAACACTTCTCCACCCTGCATACCCATGTCATCGTACACTAGTACACCAGGACCCGCTGGTGCTACAGCTGATATGACTGAACAGTGGAAGAGTGGGGGTGTGGACATCAAGGAGGGGGGCGAGGTCATGTGATGAGCCCACTCAATCATCACCCTGTTCCTTTTTCCGTAATTTTACTCAAGATTGTTTTTCTCTCATGCAGTGCACATGTCCAGGACCCTAACACCCCCCCTTAACCCTCAGCAATAGCTTTCGCATCATGCATCTGTCCCCCCCCAGGCGTACAGCAAAGTGGATCGTTTGTTTTCTGTACGTCTCACTGGATTGGTTAGACACATTTTCACTCTGCCCCCAAATAAAATGCATATTCAGTCCTGCTGTCTCAGCGTCATGTGACTCTGCGCCCTGTCTGACACAAACACCCGAACCACGTCGTGTTTTTTGTATGCATGCATAATTGACTAATGAAACTGATTATGATTATATTTGGTTTATGAGAATCTTTAAAGATGTACTCTATAAGCACTGTAAACACAGCAAAATGTCACATGGAGTTACAGCATCTCTGCTTCCTGATGGTAAACAGGGACGCCTTGATAGAAAACAAATGTTACATTTTCCTGCATCCAGTGTAGCAGTGCTGCTTGAATTTGCATGACCGCTAACAACAGGTTGATAAAACTCCATGTCATTATGGGATGGTATAATGTCGCAGAGTCACATCAGCTGTTCTCCTGCTTAACACAAAGTACTGTGGAGATAGCAGTTGTGTTTATTCTGGTCAGGGCTGCAGGGTGAGCTACAAACTGTCTAATCAAATGACATCATCAGCAAAGGAAAGCCTTCCCTCACCAGCAAATGACATCATCAGCAAAGGAAAGCCTTCCCTCACCAGCAAATGACATCATCAGCAAAGGAAAGCCTTTCCTCACCAGCAAAGCCACACTGTTGCCGCTACAATTTACAAAATGGCCCTGAAATGTACTAATTTCTTGGCCGGCTGACCTCAGCCAGCTTTTAATGGGCTCGTTTTTATCCTTCCATCATAAAACATGGCAAAGTCAGGCCACCGCATGACGTCAAACTGTCCCCGCAGCAGCGACCCAGCTGTTCTGACCCCCCTAAATCTCCTCTTCAGCTCAGCGGAGGTAAAGAAGGTTCCCAGCCGGTAACTGATGGGCCTATGTGTGCATCACTGTGTATGACAAAGGGCTGATCTACGAAATGAACATGGCCTGAACCTGGGAGGCGGGGCTGCCGTGCTAAGGCCGCTTTCATGGAGAGCGTATGTTTGATATGTGTCCGACATCAGCAACTGCAAAAATCGTTGTCATTCAATCATTACTGGAAGAGTGCAACTTCATAGTGCTTAACAATAACAGGGGAGATCATAGGATTTGACCCTTAGGGGTCTAAAGAGCATCAGCCCCCTAAATAAAAATGGACCCCCCCCCCCGCCCCGGATGGCCCATGATTAAATTAGTTGAACAAGGGTTATGAAATTTATACATAAATTTGGGACAAAACACTAAATAAGTTAAATAGGGTCTAGAATGGCCACACCAACAAACTATAAAGTGCAGCGATATAAAGACAGATTCGTCCTGGAAGGCGCAGGTGGGGGCACAGCCTAAACTGGGCAGTCTCCCAGTGTCACATTTACCCACACAGGAACCAACGGGCAATGCCCAGACACCAACGGGCAATGCTCAGACACCAAAGGGCAATGCTCAGACACCAAAGGGCAATGCTCAGACACCAAAGGGCAATGCTCAGAGACTGACGTGATATCATTTGCTAAAAAAACACATTTTGCTTTTCACATTTTTTCATGTAGCTACATGAAATATTTCTGTCCTCAGTCCTGAGAATAGAGGACCAAAGCGCCCCCTTGTGGGAAAAAAAAAAATAAACAACTTAAGGAAGCTGCATTTTATGAAGCAAATTCCACACTAAGCTAATTAAGGTTTAACCAGGCCCTGCTGGGTAATTCCTCATAGTACCATGATGATTGTGCCAGAAAAATAGTAATATGCACTCCTCTTTGTTCAGCATCACGACATTAGATTAGATTAGATAATCCTTCATTAGTCCCACAAGTGGGAAATTTGTATCGTCATTTGCATTTGACATGTGACATTTACGCTGTTTTAGGTTTCATTCGTTTGGAAAAAGACTGCATCCAAAAACAAAGTTAATTTGAGTCATCACCTCACCCAGCAGCGCTAACTCATACCGCACCGTCACCACCGGTACTACTACCTTGCACCGCACCGTCACCACCGGTACTACTACCTTACACCGCACCGTCATCACCGGTAATGCTACCTTATACCGCACCTTCACCACCGGCACTGCAAACTTACACCACATCGTCACCACCGGCACTGCAAACTTACACCGCCTCGTCACCACCGGCACTGCAAACTTACACCACCTCGTCACCACCGGTACTGCAAACTTACACCACATCATCACCACCGGCACTGCTAACTTATACTGCACCTTCACCACTGGTACTGCTACTTCATACTGCACCGTCACCACCGGCACTGCTGTATATTATTGCTATATGCACAAAAATTACATACACGTAAAGGTGTTAATCAGAAATAATTCCTCATAAAGTGTATTTGATCACAGCTAAGCTTTTTGTTCTGATATTACCAAACGGGCACCAAACCAAATTCACTGAATGGACAGAACATGATGCAAAGCATCTGTCTGCGCACACAGCAATGGTATCCTTCACCTGCGTCCGCCTGGTCAGTCTGTTTAAGGAACGAGAAGGTGTCCCTGATGTCGTTGTACATCCCACATGCATAAAACAATGCTGCCTGTCTATTGAAGATGTTGCCATTGTTCCCCAGAGCTCCGCACGATGTAAAGTGTTTTTTTTAATGCACTGACAACCAGACCACCTGCGATATCAGCAACCCCATTCAACAGGGAGAGTCTTTAAAAACACCGCATTCAAATAACAAACTGCACTACTAAACTCTGAGGTTTATACTTCAGGAGCCACGGACAAGATCTTTGCCAAGTACCTGTTTGAGTTTATAGTGAAGTCAAATTTTATACTGCATTTTATAATGGAGTTTCTGTCATGAACGCCGGGTGAGACAACGTAGATACAGCAGCTTTTGGACAGACACTGACTTTAATTGGTAGATACGCCAAACTTTACATATGATGACAATGACCAAGCAATACATATATGACACACACACATACACACACACGCACGCAAACACACACACACACAAACACACTGAACAGGATTTACCAAAAACAGACAAGTGTGGAGGGTGAAGATATGACCGCGGGGATCAAGGTGATTAAGGGATGGCCAGCGACCTATGCTGGTCAAATGGGAACTGGGAGGAGGGTTACATCAGTTTCGCAGTAAAGTTTTTTCCCCATCTTTCCTCTTCAACCTGGTCTGAATATGTTACCTTGGAAATGTCACGTGACCGGTGGGTCACCAACACAATTCAGCCAAACTTCAGGGAATCATCTTGGGGTGGGTTATCAAGCAGGACTGACTCGTCAGTTACAGATGGTTACAGGAGTGTCCTTTGCTTCTGAAACAAGGTTTCATTTACAAATACAAGATTTGTTCCTTTGAGTAGATCATATACAGTCCTAGGGAATGAACCCATTACACTAGAAATGTGCGATAACCATGCAAGATGTATTTAACTACAAATTAACCATGAAGAGGAATTACGCATTTCAGAAAAAACAAAACAAAATTATTTTGCAGCAACATCTTTATCCAAAGTAACTAGAATCAACAACCTGTGTCCTTCACCACTATCCCTGACTGCACTGATTTTAAATTCTATCTGCAATCCAATACCACAATGTAAAAGTCAAACGGTCAAATAAAACTAAAAAGCATCCAATGCACCAGAGATGATTCAGGTCAGCACCTTGCAAGTCTAGGGAAGGGCCATGGTAATACAGCCAGGATGGCCTATAAGGTCCCTACTCAACCTGAGCATGGAGGTGCACATCTCCTGCAGGTCGCAGCCAGACACCCCCCAGCCCACCCTCATGCATGGCCCATGATATTCAGGGTGAAGTGCTTTTGGAAGTGAGAGTGAGAAGACTGAGATGTTTGTGAAGGCCATTTTCAAATACATTTGTGGACTGCAGCCCACAGAATGCACCAGAACATAGGACGAGCCCTTGGGGGAGGGGGGAGCAAGCCCTTGGGGG
>JAODUD010000019.1:15212023-15225781 GCA_026784285.1 Stomatorhinus walkeri | reverse complement strand
CCTACAGGTAGGTCCACCTGTCTGATTGCTTCTGCAAAACCTTCAGGATCCTCTTATTCTAAATCATAGAAGCGCACTCACCTCAGGAAATACGGTTTCGTATAATGCTGCGGATGACTGAACACTGTATATACAGTGGACCCTTGACTTTCGAACTCAATTTGTTTGCGAGGGCTAGTCGTAACTGAAGTTGGTCGTAAGTGAAGACTATTTTTCCCATAAGAAATAATGAAAATACCCATAATGCATTACGAACTTCCCGAAGCACCCCTTATCTAACATTTTCATAATAGAAAGGGTTGTATAATGTGCGTAATTTACCAGAAACACCAATAATTTTCCTGGTGTACTGACCATTTTTCTGTGTCATCATTTCGAAGTGCTGTATGTAATTTGTAGCAGCCCTTGTATCAGCACTGGCTGCCTCACCTAGGGTGACCATATAATCCATGTCAGGGAGACACTTTGAGCTACTTCGGGTTTTACAAACTACTTTCAAACTGAAAGGCTCCTGTGCTCGGCTA
Organism: Stomatorhinus walkeri; assembly: GCA_026784285.1. Classification (NCBI taxonomy): domain Eukaryota; kingdom Metazoa; phylum Chordata; class Actinopteri; order Osteoglossiformes; family Mormyridae; genus Stomatorhinus; species Stomatorhinus walkeri. Next base: position 15,225,257 of record JAODUD010000019.1, on the reverse strand, counting down.
AATAATTCAGGTCTTCTTGTGCTTTGACTGGTTTGTTTCCTTGACTGAAAGACTCATCCAACTGTTTCACATTAGCATTAGTGACACATGCATACTTATAGGAGAATGACCAATCAGCACACAGCAAGAACTCAGGGCTCAAGTGAAATCCAGGTCCATTTAATTGAAATGGTAATTTACTATTCCTGTCCTAGCTCAGAATGTCCTCCCTGACATGGATTATCTGGTCATATTTATATTGTATATAATTTATATTTAATCTGGCCTCATTCATCTTTCCAAAAAACATTTGCATTTAAATGATTAAGTTGTGTCCCCTGCAAATCTCTCCTCCATCCTTGCAAATAAGTTGTTTTTTGCTGTCTGAGGGACTGCAGTGTGCATTAATATGCTTTTCAGTTGACAAACAGCCTGGGTAATTTAAGACATTATGTATTTAATTACAACCATACACACCTTGGAACAACATGAACAATTCTGGATGCAAAATCGAACCATTACTGACAAATCAAGCTGTTTATTCCATACACATAGCACTGCATTCCAGTGACCCTCCACACTGCTTTGCTGTGAACAGTCAGGTAATTCTGCGACAAAGGGATCATGCGTTCTACATTTTAATCATTTAAAAAATCTTGATATGTATCAGTAAGTATGGTGGTCCATGACAGTGATTTAAAGCTATCCTATTGTGATGCTTGCCTGAACTTAATATGTGGTTTCTCCCAACTGCATGCGTACAAAGGAAAAATGTTTGTAATCAAGGTATCAAGTAGTAAATACAGACACTGTCTTTAAATCAATTAAACACATAGCATATGGAAATATAGCTGTATAGATATACTTTGGCAATAAAATATAGTCCCAAAAATCTACACTCAATGTACAGTATTGCACTTTAAAAGCAGGATTTGTACAAGGCATTTTTACAAAAGACAAAATGTTATGGGAAAGGCCTAAGATGTATATGATAAGTGTGTTGGTGACACTGTGTTAATGCCGCCATCTCATAAAATGCATTCCTCTCCCTTTTAATGCTGGGGCTCAGTGTTCAATTCATTGATCCTCACTGCAGCAGCATTTGTTTGCTACCTGATTAAACTCTCAGCACTGGCCCACCCCCAGTAGTCATCCTAACTGATTTTTTACTCATGCTCAATTAGTTGCACTGAAAAACTTGGTATCGGAATGGAGCGTGGAGTGCTCTCACATCGCAGCCTCCAGACAGCGTCCTTGGGGGGTGCTGAGTCCTAGATCAGCCCTGTCAGTCTGTGAAGTTTCACGCGATGTGCTTGACAATGTCCGTATAAATGCTTAAGACATCCAGCTTGTCCCGAGTTTAGTGTTATCACGTTGCAACACAACTCCTCACATTTCAAAAGCAATCAGCGATGCCTGCGTGAGACGGAGATGCCATGGAGAGCACTGTGTATGTACACTGTATCACTGCACTATACACTGCACTCACTATACACTGCAGGGCAGAGCGTAGCTAGGAGATTATGCCTTGTTTTTGAAGCTTGCCCTATGCCATCGGGAACTCGGTCACTGGCTTCGAGCTCAAAAAGAATCCAGTTGCTGTGGTAGCTTATTTCTGTCAGGAGCCAGCAAGTCTTTCACTATATTCACGTGTGTGTACTTGTGGGTCTAACTCTCCTCATTAACCTGCCCCGCCCTGCACGGATGACACTTTTTGCCAGGTTCGGAATGTCCTGAAGGTGCCACGGCGACCTCATAATGCACCGTTTCCATAGCGGCAACACTCAGGTCATCATTCTAGAATCCCACACAGCTCCTCGTCCTCTGGCATCGCACAGAAATGACAGGGCAGAAGATGGTAAAAGGGGACAAGCGGACATGACGGAGTGTGTCCTATCTGCTGGTGGTGACGCCGTCTCCCAGATGATGTCCTCCGTCATGAACCAGTCCATCTGCATCAACAGGCAGTAGCTCCGCCTTCGGGTAGCATAAAATGTCCATAATGCCCAGGAAGGTCAAGCAAAGTCCATGCATGGCTAATGAGAAACGCTTCCCTAAGCGGCACTGTTTTCCAGGAGGGGTGCAGCAGGATGGAGCCCCCCCCCGAGCCGGCGATGCGTGCGGGCCGGGCCAGGCCAGCCCGTTATAGGTCACGCGCCGCCACCTCCGCGCAGGTCTGACAGCAGCGCTGCCTGTAGAGGCTGAGGGGACAGAGGTGGAGCCGCTTGACGGCAGGGCAGTACTGGGTGGAATCCCTGCAGACATCTGCAGGGGGGCGAAAAATGCAGCAGAGCAGGTGAGAGACCCTGAGACCCCCACCCCCAGAGCAATGCATGCAGGAGCCACAGACAGGTATGTCAGATCTTAGCCCAGAAACAAGCAGGGCATTCATAGTATGGTTAGGATTACAGTATGTCATGGGTTTGAACCCTTCAGTTATGTGCAGAGAGTCGCAGAGCCACATGCCGCCTTATCCCAGTACACCACGGTCAGGGGTATGGGACACCTAGATGGGAAACTCACATGCTTAGAGAGGCTGTAAACCACAATCCCATCACTGAAATATCACTGCATTCGCGCTCAGCTATGCAGCTTCTCATAATGCAACTCATGCAGCAAAAAGCAGACGGGAATTATGCAGAAACGCCACGAAGAGGAGAGACGGGGCCCTGGGTCATTTAGAGACCAGCTACGTGGCTCTAAAGTGGCACGGATTCCTACCTTCACAGGGTGCAGCCCTGCAGTGCTGCCAGGGCACAGGTCGGCGGCGCCAGGCGCAGTGCTGCTCTGCAACGGTCCTGCCGGTGCCCTGGTGCACGCATTCCACCCTACGTGAGCGGAAGCCGCTACCGCAGGCCGCGCTGCACGGCCGCCACGGCCCCACCTTCCACCAGGTGCCGCACACCTCCCATGAGCAGTTGCGCTCCGACGATGGCCTGTGGACGGAAGCGACGTGGCATAAAACATTATACAGCATCAATGTACATGTGAGGATCACAAAGGAAAGGCCATTTGAAACCAAGCCACTAGAGGTCAGTAAAGAGCAACAAATGCAAAGAGTAAATAATGGAATAAGATGGCTATGTATTTATGTATTGTACGTGCAATAATATAAACTACTATACAGAAACTCCACCAACCTTGGTTGTGTGGCAAATAAACAACTGACTAAACTGCACGGAACTGAACTAAAAGCTAAGGAGAAATTACTCAGCCATATTTCATAAAAATAGTGTTTCCCAACCGGGTCATTAGGCACCCCAGACAGTCCACATTTTTGCTCCCTCCCGGCTCCCAGTAGCAAAAATGTGGACTGTTTTAAAGGACTGAGTTATTTCCACTTTCACTGTGATTTAAACCTAGAAGAAATGCTGGAAAGCACCCAATATGACAGCTTGCACTATATTAAATAGAACAGGCAATCTGACGCACTAAATTTACAATATTTTATATAAATAAAACGTTGCTGGCAGTGATTCACTTATAATTCTGTTATATTCTAGGTAATCGGTAATTTACCAGTATGTCCAATAGAGAACAACAGGGAAACTAAATCATTATAAATAGAACTACAAATTCAGTGGGAGCTGGCATCTCCTCACCTGGTACGGGGGTCGCAGTGTGAGGAAGGGAGGGCGGAGCCATTGGAGTGCTTGCATATGACTGGCCGGCTCTGTAGTGCAAGGCCGGAAGCAATGCACAGGCCAGAGCACTGGAGAAGCAGGAAGGCAGTGTGTGTCAGAGGGCTGCCTTAGGCGGCCAATGAGAGGAGGGCTTGGGGTGGTAGGAGGCGGGCTTACCGGTGCCCAGGGGCTGAACTGCCAGGCTGCGCAAGGGAGCAAGTGGCAATCCTCTCTGTCTGTCGGCTGCGTGGCCCGCCCACAGGCAGACTCGGGCATCATCCGCACCGCCCCCCCGGCCAACTTCTGCTGACACCTCACCTGTCTCCACCTATGGCCCCGCCCACAGGAACTGGGGCACTCTGACCACACAGCGGACTCCCACCTGCCAATCAAGAGAGAATGTCTTCCAGTCACACCGGCCCGTTTCAGCCCTACGCCGCAAGACCATTCGTCACTTATAGCCCAGTTCATACTGTACTTTTCTGCGTGCGCTTTTTAGGCTGGGCACGGTCGTCTGAGTGGCAGCTTGTGTTCATGCTACATTTGGCTGCTGAGGCACGTGGTCGTGTTCCGCGCTGTATACAGCAGTGATACTCCACCAGACCAGCAGAGGGCAGATGTATTGCAGCAAATACAAACACAAGCAGTGCAGTGAAGTGAAGCAGCGGGTTATGAGTCAAGGCTTGGGCAGTAGTACGGTAGTAAGGTATACCACAGTATTTTGAAATCCTTATGACAAAATTAGCTGGGACTCCAAACCCCCAAATGAGCTTGATGGGCCGAATGACCTCCTCTCATTTATGAATTTCTTATGTTCTTCACGCTCAGTGAATTTTGATCTCCAAGATTAATGTTGGAATAGTGCTACTTATTAAAATACCGAATTCCTCAGTATAATGTCTGGACAGTATGAAATACTAGATATGATGAGAGTATCTCCAACCTTCCTCATACAGCTGCTCACCATAATCACATCAACAACTAAAACAACAACTGATCTTCCTCTACTCTTCTACTGTTGACTGCTGATCTGTGAAAGTCCACGCTGCCACCTACTGGAAATACCTAATCAATTACTTTGCACATGGCATATGGTTGTGCAAGGGTTCCGCTAGACAAGGGTGAATCTCAATACCAAGAACGCAAAGACCCTACATGTGGTCTTGGCAAGACCAGTCTTGCGAACTTGCCTTCCAAGAACGAAGCTGGGGTGCAATGAATCATGGGATTAGTCTCATTCAGCAAAGATGCAGGCTTAATATTTGGGGTGGAGCAAAACCAGCATCCAGGGATTTTTACAGTCCTCATGTTCTTGTATTCTTAGTATTGAAACTGGTCTTTGGAAGATGACATAAAACGGGTAGACAGGAACAAAAGCATGGTGAGGCACACAAACTACGCATACTGAGATTCAACCAAAAATCTGGTCTACGTGCGCCCCGCCACAGTCGGGGCTTCACACCTTACATTACGTTAGCATACTGCTCGCACATCAAGGAGACAATGCGACAGTCAGTAATCCGCAGCACCAGTTACTGTAACTGCAAAAAAGCTGTAAAACCCATAATTCAGTCGTGTATACATCACACATTTTGTACTCATTGATTTCAGTATTGGTTTTGATAGATTAATCTTACGAAATTAATCTTACTTCCACACCGGTAATAAAATAAAATTGCTTTAACATAAATACCAAAAGAACTGATCGTTTTAAACTTAAAAAGTGACAGGTAAAATTTCCCCATATTCATTTTATCAGCGAGTCGCTTGAGCTGAATTCAGTGAATTTAGTGAATTTTACAATTAAAATAAAACATACATTTTTTAATTCATGAAACGTTTCACCAAGGTCAGGGGAATAGCTAGAGATGAATGGATAGGGGGGCTGAGTCTTTACTAGGGGGGGCAATGGCAAACTTATACATAATATAAAAAGCTAGTTATGACTTAAACCAATAAATACACATCTATTTGGGGGAATAAGATACATTTTAAGGGGGTTAAAGCCCCTATAGAATAACCCTAACAGTGCTTGTGACCTTGGTTAATTTGTATAAAATACAAACCTACACAATAAACTACATCTATTTAGCCAACATTTTATAATATACATACCGCATTTGAAAATTTTCAGCTTTACAAGTTCAGGACAGAGCAGCCACTCTCTTAGGAACATTACGTTTTTTTCGGTTGAGGCTGTTATTAAGAAAAGGGCTGCATACGCCGAAGTACTTCTCGCTCGGCGGTTAGAGTTTGACGTTCACTGGCCAGCGACTGACACACAAAAGGAGCTTCATTTCCCCTTTTTAAAGAGGACGCTCGGTGCGGACTGCAAAGCATTACTGCGTTACTGGGGCAGCTGCTGGACGGTAGGGGAAGCGCATGTAAGGGAAGAGCAGGGGCCTCACGGTCAAGCATGGCGAGCGGCACCCACCGCCCCCGACAGCTCATCAAGGGCCAACAAAGACGCTCCTTGTGATCGGATTCCCCACGAGGTCTCGGGAAAGACCTGCAGTGGTTTCACAGACTCGAGTGACACTGCGATTAGTGTGAGTATCGGTCCGCTTGAGGACGGTTAGATGATGATTTTGGCACGGGCACCGTATCCAGGGAAACAGGCTGCTGTCTGGCCCATGACGTATTTTTCTTAAGCTTTTCCTTAACGATTAAACCTCAGCCCCCCCCGACTCTATGGAAAGACCGCCGCCGTTCACAGCAGGGAAATCTGGGCTTCATTAATAGCCCTTTGGGATAATTCACGTTTCGGGGGGGCGGAGGTCGGGGGGTCAGCAGGCTGGCCACGAGTCGCAGAGTGGGGAGATGACAGAGAAGTCAGCCATCCTCATTTGTAAAGAAACCGCATTTTTTACTGAGCTGACAAGCCTAGCAAATATGGCTCAGAAACAGAGATGTGTGTGTGTGTGTGTCTGTCTGTCTGTGTGTGTCCATGTGTGTGTGTGAGAGAGGGGGTGAATCTTGTTGGGCGTACCTGGGGGGACAGTCCCGCATGCCACACGGCTGAGTCGGGCTTGTTGGCTGAGGAACATGCTGGCAGAGAAGCACCGGTACCTCCTGACCCCTAGAGCCAGTGCAGCGCAGTCTTCTGGACCGGAGCCCACGGTGTCCACAGCTGGCACTGCAAGCTGTCCAGACTCCCGGCCGCCAGTGGAACACTGATCATTGCACAGTGAGGGAGTCACACAGTGCACAGTGAGGGAGTCACCGGGATGATATCTATCTCCATCCCAGCTCCACATTCAGCAACACGTCAACAGTACAGTGTACACTTTCCCAAAATATGTTTATTTTGCATTATTCAGATCAAATTATCCAAGCGCTTTTATTCTGAAAAATATAACATAATATAATAACTCATCTGAAATGATTGAAACTTTGTGCATGGCAGTGTGTTTCACGTGTATTTACACAAACTGATCTTCAACAGCCCTGTACAGTCCACACTACCCAGCCAGCAGCTGGTGTTGGGCTGAGAACAAATACTTAATATTATTTGTATACACAGTGTACAGAGAGAGTCACAGGGTTGCCTAGTGAGTCAGTGTCACACAGTGTACAGAGAGAGTCATGGGGTCGCACTGCACAGGAAGGGGGACAACTGGTGATACAGTGCAGTCAAACATCATCTGTGCTAATGGCAAGACAGCACTGCAGCACACAAATGTGCCACCTTCAGTGCCACCACAGTCTCAGATTATGGGTAATAAAATCACATGGTGAGGAGGTCAGGAGCTGCAGGCCCTCTGGGCGGGGGGGCGATGGCACATGGCTCTCAGAGCATCGCCATCCAGCCATTAGCCCACTGCTTCTCTGGGTCCCTCCCCACACTCACCCAAGGTAGCGTGGGTCGAGAAGAGCTTCCCTTCTGACAGCATGAACGTGGCCTCAAACTGGCCCCAAATTAAACCCGCAAACCTGACCTCTGACCTTTAATTATCTATATTAAATGCTAAATAAGGCTGCTAGCTGGCTCCTTGGCATGACTCAAAGGACCTTGGTAAGTGATGGAAAATGGCTGTCTACGGGCCCCCACGGCAGTGGTAGGAAGGCACATGCCCCATGATGGTATCAAACAGCGGCCCCCGCTGTCCCCTGCCAAGATAATACAGAGGAACCTCCGCCAAACTTAAACAAAGGAACATTCAAAACAAATGTTTTAGAAGAGCATCTCATGTGTAGAAGCACACTGTGGCTGTTTTCTTTTGCCTCCATGACACGCATTTAGCTAAATAAAAGGCTCCTGACCCGCAGCGAGCGCCTGGAATCCGCCGCGGCCGCTTAGCGCTGAAGGAATGGTGCGATGACATCAAAAGCCACCGCCGGCGTGTGGCACACAGACCTTCCTCGCTGATGTAGACCTGGGCCAGCGCTGAATGGGAGCGGCTGGCGGTCTGGCAGACGTAGCTTCCCTGGAACCTTCCGGAGAGCGTATCCACCTCCAGCACCCGGCCCTCTGCCAGGGTCCGGTAGCGCAGGGCCAGGGTGTCCTGCAAGCTCCGATTGTGGAAGTACCAGCTGATGGGCTCTGCGAGGCTTGAAGGAATGGGGCACCCTGGGGGGGCAGGCGGGAATACCAACCAAAATATACGGGGGGGTCCCCACACCCCCAAGTGGCAAAATTGCTACATTTACTGAGGGGACCCCTTCCCCCCACCCGTTTCATGAGATCTGCAGAATGGAACCTCCCCACAATGGCAGAATGGAACCTCCCCACAATGGCTTTATGTGGGTGATGGAATTTGGACCACTGGAAAAAACAGTTTCCCTGGTCTAAACCCACCTGACCCCAGTGGCCTGAGACTACAGAAGGAGCCTAATGAATTATAGTATAATGATAAGGAGCCAGGAGCCCTGGGCTCACCGATGCGCAGGACATCCCCACGTCGGACAGCGATGCTGGTGCCTGCACGAGAGGCCATCAGCACCTTCTTGTGGCTCACGATCTGCTGCAGATGGCGCCCCCTGCTGGTTGGTCCTGGACAAACAACAACAGGCTCCTGTTATACACATTTCAACAAGATGCATTCAAATGGGTTGGTTCTATTTCTGTAGGTACACCATCCAGCTTTAGGCTCACGCGTTTGCCTGATTGGGCTGAGTAAGAACCCTGTAGGTGAGCGTATGAGCCCTGGGGTGTACCCACAGAGTACTCCTGGGTCTAGCGCCACCTACATCTCAGGAGGACCTCACTGCCCAACTGAGCCAGACAGACATACCGATCGTAGAAACGTGGCTGGATGCCAGCGCCACGCCAAGATGGTTGGAGGCAGTGCAGGAGTACGTCCCAAATTCATCAGGCGAAACTTCCCTTAGCAGCAGAGAGCCATCAGGCATGGGGACGGCGTTCGGGGTCATCGACCCCTCTGCCTTGCTCCAGGTGATGTTTGGCCGGGGCATGCCTGTCACAGGACATGCACAGGACATGGGTCACGCCATTGTGCTCACACCGTCACACTCATTTACATGTCACAGCAGACGTGCTCCTCACTGACAGTTCACCTGGACAGACACAGAAACGTGGTTCATCTTACTTTACTCACAGAATCGAATTCTGTAATGAATTAGGGGAAAAAAAAACCCGCTCACAGAGCAAAGCGCCGGCATCACGCACATACCGCTGATGAGCCGCGCGGCTCGCTAACCAGAACCACATGGCTCAGGCTGTCTGCCATGCCACATGTGACCTGGAGCGGATGCCACCTCTCAGCACTGCCAGAGGGCGGATGCTCCAGTCAGGCGAACAGAGGGTACCGCCTGGGGGGCACTGGTGAGTTCTGGGAATACCCTCAGAACTGCGCGGTCCTGGGTGGTGGCACAGCTGGCCTGCCTAATACCATCATCCCGGGAAGAGACTCTTCCTGTCTGCTTATCCCGGAGACGGGAACGTGACCAGGAAACCAGTATCAAACAGGAGCTGCTGGTTATACTGACTGTTATACTGTTAATGGCATGGAAGGCTTTCTACGCACAACCTCCTCACCATAAAAACAGACATCACAGCCTGCACCCCCCCCCCCCCTCCACAAAGCAGAGGGGGCAGCAGCATCCCCTGGAGCTCCCTGCTAACATGGCCCTTCCCATCTAACAGAGAGAGCACACAGTGCCATCATTCACCGTGACTCTGATGCTGGTATTTCCTGCGCATATCTGACATCCTTTAAAGTGGATTATCCCCAGGATCACTCTGGGATGAGCAGAGAGGATTTTGGGGACCGGATGACACAGCCCCTTCCTGTCGACTCTCCAGACACACCTGAGACGGGACACAGCAGAGAGATGTTGGCCCCAGGGTCCGCAGCCACTCTGCCCCCGACGACGACTTGCAGGACGCTGCTCTGGGCGTCTGATACGTCGCTCTTCGAGGCAGCGATGATCGGGGGCTCTGCGCCACGCACATATTTAGTTATTCAGTGTGACCCTATAATACTTTCACCTTAACCTATTTATAATCGACTCTGGCAAACATACACATGGATGTCAGTTGGCAAAAGAGGCTGATAAAGAAACACAGGACTTCAAATTCTTCAGCAATTACATCGAATAAATCTGTGTCAGACTGATTTGGATGAAAGGAAAAAATGCAGTTTTATATTAATTTAAATGATTCCCCTTTAGGATCTAATCCATTCAGTTAAGCAGTAATGCTGCCTGTGATATCGGAGCCCATTTTGATCTGCTGCCCTGTACTGTGTTACCCACAATTCAGCGTGTGGGTCTCACCGGCCATGAACAGCTGGGAACTCTGGGTGCTGGAGCCCAGCTCATTGGTGGCAGTACACTTGTAGACTCCCTGGTCCTCCACGCTGGGGCTCGAGATGTGCAGCACCCCCGTGCCATCCAGCGACACCCTGAGACAGGAGACAGAGCTCAGCAAGAAGTGACCGGTGCTCGCAGACGCCACCTGCTGTCCGCTGCACTCATTTAACAGTTCAGCTGTTCTAATGCAAAGCAACACCGCAGTTTGAATTTGTCTTTCTCAAAGGAAAATATTTAATTCTGTCACCTCAGTCAGCCTTCGTTTTCGGGCTCCTATAGGTGTTGGCAAGAATCCGCCCTCTTTTACTGTACTGAACACAGATTCTTATGAGGACTGTTTCTGTGTTCAGTTAGTGCGCCACTCACTGCTGCCACTGCATGACGCGGGCTGTAGCCTGAAAATCAACACTCAGCAGTCAGGTTTGGGAGCTAAAGTTTGGCTGTCAAACCATCATAGTCCTCCACCTTCCCAGCAGCCCCGGAGACAGGCAACGGAGAGAAAAGCAAGGCCACAAAGCCTATTGATGACAGAAAAAATCGGCACAGTTGGCCAAGGGGTGTTTTATCCAGAAGCTCCTTTTCCCAGGCGTGAATCATCAAGCTCTTACCCCCACCCAGACCCTGATGTCTGCCTCTCTCCATCTCTCAAGAAGGGGGGGGCGGCATGGAATTGGCTGGTGGCAGGTGGAAAGCCTCATCCTGCCAAGTTATAATGCTTGCAGTGGCCTGCAGGTCAAAGGTCGACGTTCCCACGCCCGCTTTGCCCAGCTACTCTTTCTGTTGCCCAGTCAGACACTCCACGTCTTCTGGAATTCAGCATCTTCTACCACGAGTGATCCACAGCTTCCCAAAAATGGCACCAAAGTATATACGTACAACTCCATGTGACACCAGAGGGGCAGAGTCTCTGATCGCACCTCACTGCTTTTGCAGGAAGTCCCTAGCCAAGTTTGTATATTCTCTAACAACCTGCTCTGCCAGGAGGGGGCGCTGAAAGAAAGAGGTGGCAGTCCTGCGGAGAATGCCGTTATGTTATGGTCATTAAGGGGAGCCCCCCTCTTGCCTCCATCCAAGACCAGAGTTTGGACATCTGTCAGGATAAACAGGAACTTAACAGATGACAATTATTTTAAGGTATGAAGCAAAACTCCTTCCGGGATATAAATTTTTGAATCCATCACAGGAAAATCCAGTGGAACATTCTTGCTCCGCTGAGTGTCATTCAATTTAAAAGTAAACTAAACCGATAAAAACAGACCTGAGTCACAGTTTATTGAGAGGACACAGTTGTGCTAATGCCATTTCTCCTTTAACAAACAGAAAGAGCTAAACCGAGACCCCCAAGTCCTAGGAGCGATAAAACTAGACAATGTGACACAAAAAGGAAATGACACGCGTAAAAGGTCAAGGGTCACGTTAACTGATACAGCTTTCTGTGCAACACTGGCTAAGAGCAGGAAATTCTAAGGCTGCAAGCCACAGATGCGGCGTATTAACGACACGAAGTAGGCCCACCTGGCCACTGTCCTCGTTACTTTTATGTGGATATTTTTGTGAAATACTGCGTGCCTAATAAAACCTAGAGCCAAGAAAAACAGGCTTTAACCAGACGGACATTAGTCGTCATCCCAAAATCATGTCGTGCCAGCAACACGGTTATTGAATGTGTGTCCAGCATCTCTCCTGGCACCCGGGGACACGCTGGGACAGGGGACCCTCAACAACATCCCTTCATAGTCTAAAAGAGTCTCCGAAAATCACAAGCAGTCACAGGAACACAAAGTCAGGCTTGAGGCTGCTACCATGGACCCGAGAAACTGCTTTCTGTACCGACGGACATCTTCCGTTTTTCCACAAATGCAGACAAGACTAACAGATGTCTGCACCGCAGGGATAGTGTAAGAACTGCCTACACCGCAGGGGTGGTGTAAGAACTGCATGCACCGCAGGGATGGTGTAAGAGCTGCGTGCACTACAGGGACGGTGTAAGAGCTGCATGCACCGCAGGGATGGTGTAAGAGCTGCAAGCACCGCAGGGATGGTGTAAGAGCAGCACGCACCACAGGGACGGTGTAAGAGCTGCGTACACCACAAGGATGATGTAAGAACTGCACGCACCGCAGAGATGGTGTAAGAGCTGCGCGCACCACGGGGATGGTGTAAGAGCTGCATGCACCACAGGGACGGTGTAAGAGCTGTGTACACCACAGGGACGGTTCTAAGAGCTGCGTGCACCGCAGGGATGATGTAAGAGCTGCACGCACCGCAGAGATCGTGTAAGAGCTGCATGCACCACAGGGACGGTGTAAGAGCTGTGTACACCACAGGGACGGTTCTAAGAGCTGCGTGCACCGCAGGGATGGTGTAAGAACTGTATGGACCACAGGGATGGTGTAAGAGCTGCATACACCACAGGGATGGTGTAAGAGCTGCATGCACCACAGGGATGGTTTAAGAGCTGTATGCACCACAGGGATGGTTTAAGAGCTGTATGCACCACAGGGATGGTGTAAGAGCTGTCTGCACCACAGGGATGGTGTAAGAGCTGTATGCACCACAGGGATGGTTTAAGAGCTGCATGCACCGCAGGGATGGTGTAAGAGCTGTCTGCACCACAGGGATGGTTTAAGAGCTGCATGCACCGCAGGGATGGTTTAAGAGCTGTATGCACTGCAGGGATGGTTTAAGAGCTGCATGCACAGCAGGGATGGTGTAAGAGCTGTATGCACCACAGGGATGGTGTAAGAGCTGCATGCACCACAGGGATGGTGTAAGAGCTGTATGCACCACAGGGATGGTGTAAGAGCTGTATGCACCACAGGGATGGTGTAAGAGCTGTATGCACCACAGGGATGGTG
>JAODUD010000019.1:15169523-15181952 GCA_026784285.1 Stomatorhinus walkeri | reverse complement strand
CCTCCCAGTTGCTCCAGGGACTGACTCAGTTGCATTATGCTTAGGATAAAAGCATCTGTTATATAAATTAAATGTAAATCAGCGTGAAGAGCCAGCTCAGCTGCGAAGGAGAAGTCCGACGCCCAATACCCCAGTGGGTCCCCTAAGTAACTGCCAACAGGAGGGAATCTGGCCAGAGAAGGCAACCAGGAAACCATGTGATGTATAGACGATCACGCTGCCTTTTATCTTTGTTGCCTCTCAAAGTGGCTTACATAAGTGGGAGAAATATTTATCCCACCAAGCTGCACTTAGAAAAGAAGAAACTTCACTCCACATACATACCAGAAAAGCAAGCTCTCTTACAGGGGCGGCAAACAGGACGTGACGGCAGGCAACTTCTACATGCAAACTGATAAATCTGTCAGCCAGCAGCAATTGGCAGGACCACCGCTGGCAGACAGGCTGAGGCTGAGGCCTATATACAGCGTGGACGACTTAAAACAACGGGGCACTAAAATAGAGAAACGCAGGCGAAAAAAGGAAGAAATGATACACAACCGTGTAAGCATGTTCCGTCAGCAGTTTGTGCCCTTGGGCTCTTCTGTCCCTCACTGGAGAGCTGGAGACGTCACCGTGGGAATGTGGGAGACCAAGCGAGACTCACAGAAGCAGGCCCACAGTGTGCCAGACCAGCACAGGAGCAAGAGTCCCATTAGGGCAGCAGTTCTCAACACATCTGACCTCAGGGCCACACCTTTTCTTTGGTCATTAGGTCATGACCCAAATCTTAAAAATTTTTAGTGAAATATATTTCACCAAAAAACGAGGCAGTAATAGTAAAGAGACTCAGAGAAAGACGACAGACAATACAAGAGGGGTCACAAAAAACGACCTCAGAAGAAAAAATCCAGACATCATGACCCACTTAAAACGGTCCCACTTTGGGTCCTGACCCACCAGTTGAGAAACGATGCATTGGAGAGCACTAAGCCAGTGCCGTGCCAGGCTACATCAGACCCGGGGCAGGACGCATGTCCTGGGTGAGCAAACAGGGGCATAGACCAGACTGCAGCATCCATCGCAGCTGTTTTACAGCCTACCCACCAGCAGGACTGTTATGTGAACATGCGCAGTTACCCGGTTAGACTACATGGTCAGGGGGCTTAGAACTGTGGGACCGGGGGGAGGGTGAGACAATATCAACTGCATAAAGATGGTGCCTGAAATCATCTCATTTCTCCATCCATCCATCCATCATATAACCAGTCATCTGGGCCACAGCGCAGCACAGGCAGCACAGGGTGAACAGTAGGGGGCGGTAGACAAGATCCCAGTCCATCAAGGGACTCACAGACACTTTATTGAGGTACATCTAGCTCGTACTGGGCTGGACCCTTTGGGGCAGATAAGAGTGCTCCAATAAATCTCTCCGCACACCGCTGCTGAGCTGAGCTGTTATTTTTACACTTGCTGCCTTCCTGTTAGCTCTGAGAAGCCGACCTCTTCTGACCGCTCTCGTCTCTTTGCCCACATTACTGCTGCTGACTGGATGTTTTTTCGTTCGTTACACCGCTCTCTGTGAACACCGACAGACGCTGCAGTGTGTGAAAATCCTGGCATTGGCCGTTTCTTGTGATGCTGGAAACACCACAACTGGCGCCAATAATCACTGCGTGTTCAAAATCGGTAACTGCGTATATTTCGGCCGTGGAGGGTAAACGGAGCACACAGTGGAAAGCGCGACAACGTGGGCAGAACATGCAAACATCATGTGTAAGCGTGTTTTTCTGCTTTCTGGTACTGATGACGATGAACTGGCTGTATCTCAGTGATGGCCACGTATTGGTTACGGACATAATGCCGGTTGGGTGTGGTGTCGGTCACCAGCGGCATCTGTCAGTTTTTCTTGGCCCTTATGTTTGGGCTTCTTGCTCAGAAATCACCGCGGGCGGAGTAGCAAAGGTCACTGAGAACGCATGCATCAGGCAGCCAGAGAGAGGCGCTGTGCAGCGCAGCGGGAACCAGCGGGTCAGAGAAACAGAAAGGCAGGTCGGTGCCCTTTATAAAATTCACCCCATTGACAAATTCGCCAAGCTGTCTGCCCTGAACGAGCTGCGGGTGAAATTAAACACCGTAAATGGCGGTAAGCGCCTCATACCAAATATTATGATTTTTCTTTGATGGCAAAGCTCTGACGAGAGAAACCTAACCTACTATCTTACTGAACGCTGTTCTTGGAGCTTGGATAGCGAGTATATATTTTTTTCCGTTAAAAGCGCCAAACAGAATCTGGCTTTAGAACCTTCCTCTCCATCCAGCACCCTGCTGGCGCTGTGCCTGACAGGAAACTGAATCTTCGTGTGGGGAAGACTGCCCCCTCTCGAGGATGGGAGGGGACCATTACCTCCATGGGGGGAGAAGGGGGACGACAACAAAACGAGGGAAACAAAACCACCAGAACTAACCAAGGAGGTGCCGTCAGCCGGACGGGAAAGCGGAACGGGCCTACTGTACCACTCGCTGGGACCAGCAAGCTTTCCGGGTCCAGAGATACAAAACAAATTAAACGCTAATGAATACAAATGGTGACAGAGTGGTGACACAAAGTCATCTCCTCACAAGGGTGGTGGCCACAGCCCACGGGTTTGAAGAGAGCCCTGAGGACAGCTCGGTGACTCTGTGGGTCGCGGTGCAGCCCCACACCCTCAGAGCTGGGGGTCCGTTCCAGCAGCTGGCTCTCTCTCAATGTCCCGCTTTCTCTTGAACTTGCATAGGTCTCCCCTGAGTACTCTGGTTTCCTCCCACAGACCACAGGCTTTCACTGGAGCCTCTCACTGCCCTCACTATGCAGTGTGCCCCCCCGGAGAACTGACATCCCTGGCACCCCCTGCTGCCAAGGATACACTCCAGGCTCACAGAGACCTCATACTGATCACACAGCGTTATGAATATGTGCTTAAATGGATTTTATTATTCATCAAATGGCACATTTTGAATGCATGGATGTCTCTTGGATGACACAAGTCTAAAAGAAATGTTCCTTACTGTAGTCAGTCACGTTCAAGAAAGATGGATGATAACTATGTTCTTACATCCATGCACAAGAAGATTCCAACTGTGAAGAAGGGGCAGGCAGGTCACCAGCAAGGAGGACCTGCCGGTGTATGTCGGTTTTCTCCTGCAAGGATCTCAAGGGCAATGTAGTCGGTGGGAAGCTGCTAATCGTCAGATGGTTGTTGGTTTAACTCCCATGGTTGGCAGAGTGCTGTCACCATTGAGCAAGGCCCTTAACCTCATCCACTTCAGGGATTGGCTGATCCTGCTTTCTCTATTGTATGCTACTTTTGATAAAAGCATCTATTAAATTAATAATATGTAAATCACAATGGTAATTACAGTCCAAATCATTTCCAGCTCTGTTGTAGACTTTGATGTGCAGAAAGCTTCCTTGTTGTAAAGTTTCAAGGACACTATCTGCAAAGTCAGGGTTGCGACCTATCCTGTCCTGGGGCGTGACCCCTGTAGGGGAACAGGCCAAATGCGGCCTGGGGGGCTGGATCAAACAGGCCAAACGTGCATCCTGAGTGGGGCTTCCAGGGCCCGGCCGTGGGGCTATGGGCTCAGCCGCTTTCCCACCACTGGGCACTGGTTATCTACAGACACCCAGTAGTTCCTTTGATTACCCAGGCACCCTTTGGGGCAGGGGGAGGGGCAGCATGGGGGAGTGACCTCATGACCTCATGCTGGCAGATGACCTTCACACGTCCACCTCAGAGCGTTCATGCGCTACGAGAAATCCCACCATTGTATGCAGAGTAGGTGGAAAGGATGCTGTCTGGTGACTCCGGCCTTCTGCCGCCCCTTAACTTCAGGATTCATATTTCACTTTTCAGGCAGCGGACTCATCAAAGCGATGCTCTTCTGTGTTCCAGTCGGTGCAACAGATCAGCAGAATCAGTCCATCAAAACCCACGCTGCCTGTCCAGTCGGAATCAGCAGAATAATGGCATATAAATGAACAGCAGAGGGAGTTGGACGATTCATAAAAGCACCTCATTTTCCCGAGACACAGGTATCCAAGCACCGAAATACCGGCGATCCGTGCCCAGCGGAGCCTGGGAGAGCTTATCAAAAGTACAGGAAACCGGGGAGAAGAGCAGCTAGGAAGTGGATAGCAGGGCCTCTTGCCGGGATCCCAGCCCAAAATAGACCTATATGAACCTTAAGCAAACAAAGTAGCTGGGCCCCAAGTCAGGGGGGCAGCGTTTCTAACAGAAGAGGGCTCTGATCATTGGGAGGGAGCCCCCCCCCCCCCACGGGACCGCATGCTCGCTATCACGGCAGCACCTGCTGCCCAGCACAGGGGGGGTCACCGGCAGCTCTGCCGAGTGAACCCTGCTCTCGGCCCCATCGCCAGTCTATCCCCGTGGCGAGCGCTTTATTTGCTTTCTGTACCTAAGCAACGGGGGCGATCACCGGACGCCATGACAGCTGTGTGTCTGGCTGCCTTACAGGGACAGACAGCCATGCCAGCGACTTCACCTCGGCGGACGGGGCTGCGAGTCTCTGGGCTCCGAGCTTTCGCCATGAACCAAGACCAGCTACACTTTTCCTCCACTGCTTACCAATCTAGAACATTCTCCAGAACCCAGGGGACATGCATTCTCCCTCTTCTGTTCTAGTGCTGGGATGCATTGATTACAAAAAAGTGTGTCCGCCACCGATCGGGGCTCAACCAAAACATTCAGCCCCCTTCATGAGAACATGGCACCTTGAGAGGGGGGGCTCCTGCAGAAACCGTGTGCGTTCCACAAACAAAATGCAAAGAAATTACAGATCACTGGGGAAGTTCCAGGAACTGAAAGGAAGATTACTGGTCCCTTGAACAATCAAATGCACATGTGAAGCCTTCAGACGGCCATGGAAGACGTCCAGCGTGTCACATAGCTAATCTCTCAGTGCCTGATCCCGAAGACAGCTGCCTGTTCATTACGTGGGTCACTATGTCAAGGGCGTCGTCTCATACTCATCACCATGATCTTGTGCGCCTCTTATTGTGATTGTAAATCAGGAGTTTAGAGTTTGTACCTGAGAGGGAAGCCAGTTGAAATGATCTACCGATGATACATAAGGTGACGTCTTTCCAGCTCGTCCGTGGGTGGGAACCTTCCCAACTGACTGTTACATCCCCCCCCAGCATGGTCAGACCTCAAGGAAGTATATCCGTTTCTAGCATGCAGCTTCCCCATTGGTTCCAAAACCACCTTCCTGTTTGTCCTGGTTTCCTTCCTGCCAGCCCAGGTCCGCTCCCCCGGCTACCCCATACCGCCAATTTTTCCTCGAGTGGTGCCAGTGTTCCCCCTCCCTCCTCATTCCCCACTCCGCTCATTTCCTTTCCGCTCATTCCCCTTGTCACTAATCCCCCTCCCTCCTCATTCCCCACCCCGCTCATTTCCTTTCCGCTCATTCCCCATCCCCCCTCATTCCCTTTCCCGCTCATTCCCCTCGTCACTAATCCCCCTCCCTCCTCATTCCCCACCCCGCTCATTCCCCTCTCCGCTCATTCCCCACCCCGCTCATTACCTTTCCCGCTCATTCCCCACCCCACTCATCCGCTCAAGAGCTATGCTTCCACGCTTCTGCCCAAAGTAAAAAGAACAATCAGCATTACCTGAGTGAAAGGACAGACTGGAATTTTGACTATACCGTAAATCAGGCTGTTCAAACAGAGTCTGCAAGGGAATATCACCATTCTGCCTCCACCTGGATGACTGCTGCCCTGGGATCTCCCAAGTCACATGACCAACATGAATCAACCAATCACAGTGTGTTAAATTAGTTAGGAGTCACATGATACAAAGAGGGACACACTGATGTCGTTAATGTGGGGGTTTCAATTTGAGCCACTTACAAAAACAATATAAACCAAAACGACAGAAAATAAACGACATGTCAGACATGTCTAGGAATAAGAAAATATACAACCCAAGGTAAGATGTTTTGAACATCAGCAATTCTTGCGAGTATCAGAACGAGATCCCTGGCTGCATTAAAACTGCCAAAGCAGTGAGCATGCTGTGGAGATAACACGCCTAAATATAGAGGCAATGCCACTCTGACAGCTCAAAGCCGACATCAGAGACTCTATTCTCGTCGGCTCATAGGAGCGTTGTGCTGAGGGACACCTTTCAAAGGTCACCCACAAACCCATGGGACTCCAGGTTAGTGTCAAATGGCTCTTTGGCTTTTAGCAGGAGCGTCAGCACTGTTTACGGCCCGGCGTTGAAGGGCGTTTACACACCGTAACCAATACAGCAAGACATGCAAGCGAAGCTGCCCTCTGATTCCTCTCCATCATCGCCACCTCAGACGGTGTCTCTGGTAACCCAGGAAGTGACACGGCCTTCAAATACCCGGAACACAGGTCATGGATCCAGCGGTCCTCTGTAAAGTGGGCATTTTAGGAGAACGTCAGGTGGGAGATAACACGTCACCAGAGATAAGCCCTGCCGAGTCTGGTGGCCATAGGGAATGGCTTCAGCAGCGCACAGGGGGGGTGCAAACTGGTCTGCAAAAAAAGTGGTGTGTTGACCATCACAAGCAGCATTATAAAAGCAACACCTGACCGACTAAACAGAAAATCGTGCTGAAATCCATCTTAAAACCATCGGCTGCTGACATTCTCATCACGGTGAGAGGAAGGCAAAGCGTACATTTCCAGAAAGCAGGAAATAAAGAGCAACCGTAAATTTCCAGCGTTCCCTCCTGCAGCCCCATCTTCTTCCCAAAGCAAGTAGTGGAACAATAAAATTCCCACTGTCAGGTTCACAGCCGGATCCCCATGGTTAATACGGGAAGTGAAGGACCATGGTGGGATGACCAGCCCCTACACCCCCCCCCCCCCCCCGAACCCAGAGCCGCTCCCACAAGCTCATCACGGGACCTGCCAATGGCACAATTCATCAAGTCCGAAAAAGGTTCCAACAGCTTCCAGTCACCAGTGCGATGACATCATTCTTAGGGAACAAACACGGGCTGGCCAAACCCACGCTACTGCCAGCGGCCACTGGAGACTGGCCGGCCTGCCAGCCGCGGAGATGCGTCTCCGGGGAACGTCTTCGGAAAGCCATGGGACATTTTTCAAAATTCCCTATGATTTCACCGATCTCCTGCTCCGCCTCCCGATTCCGCCTGAGCTGCCAGGGCCATAAACGACATCAACATGCAACATTCACCGCCTGAATTCATCGTTCCTTTCTTAGGAAAGCGACCGTGCATTTTCATATTCCCGAAGATCGGCTCATATACGTCCCAGGAAGTCTGCCTTATTGGCCACGTTCCAGGTTCTGAAAGATAAAGATGTGAACAAAAACACGCAAGAGGGAGCCTGATATCTTATGTCCATGATGTCTTCAAATTTCTATTTAACTTGGATCATAAACAGTGACTGCCAAGCATACGATGTCCTGAGATGTCGCAAGGGCCGATGGCGGTAAGGCCAGGTGTGACAGCCGTTCATACTGGCTTCACCTTAGCCGTTACAATAGCTGGGCATCATTCTCTTTCAAAGACCTCGAATGGTTTCTTCAAGTCTGACCATCTCAAAGGTACAGCGCCCCCCCCCCCCCACCTCGGTAAATTCCGAGAGGATCGTCCACATATTAGCAGAACAGAGCAGATTCTGGATGAGTAAATCGGCCTCTAGCGTCACGCTCCCCCTTCTTCAGAACAGGTGGATCACTAACAGAATTTGACCAATGGGCTCTTAGGAACAACAGCAAAAGAGGCGGCGGAAGGTGAGGGAGGGGGGAAAGACAGGGAGCGAATATAAATAGAGCCTGAAAGAATGATCTGTTCCAGGTAAACAGCATTCCATCACAGCTGAGGAGCTCTGCTTCATGGGGGGGGGGCAAACATGATGAGAGGACCCCACTGACATCTCGAATACCTCTCTGGGTTTTGGCTCGGCGTGGCTTCGCAAGAAACCGCCTAACCCCCCCCTGAGTCAACACAGCCTTTCGGGAAGACTTCAGACACCGTTCCAGGGTGGCAAGGATGGTCAAAATTACATTAAATTGTATTATTTCAAATAATTCTATCATAATTAGTTGAGCGGTAGTAGCAACTGCAGAAGGAATAACCAAAAAAAACCCTAAAAAATAATACCTAAAAAGGTTATTTAGTCATTAATAACTGTATAATTAGGGTAATTAGAGGAGGGAATTACACTTGTCTGGAGTTCTTCATCCTGCACACTGTGTTCCAAAAAGCAAAGTTAGAGAGTGACTGGATTATGTTTAACAGAGGCAGCGGAACATAGTATTTGAAGTGTGATTAGGGGAACCTCAGCGGGAGGAAGCTGTCAGACACCCAGGCAGTTGGGGGGGGCAAGGGGGTGCTTTCCCCCCAACTGCGTGTGAAAGCGCTGCTGGCATGGCCCCCCGCTCCTGAGCTTGCGGTGCATCCAGACTATTCGGATGGAATGTGCCGTGCGGCCTTGCGGTGTGGAGCGGCATTGCACGCTCGACGCGGTCGCTGCCGTGGACACGAGGGCGCTGAAAGAAAGCAATGGGTGGCACATTTCATTCGCACGCCCGGCCACTGGCCTCGCACGGTTATCGTGCCCCGTCCGACTGGAGATAACATTCGAACGCAAGATTGCGAACTGCGATTCATCCCGTAAAAGATTCTAGGTGTTCATGTTGGATGGAGGGCTTAAGCTTCACTGTGGGCGGGGCCCGTGGGATGCTCGGCTCAGGCGTGACCACAGCACGGCGCCGGCACAAATGCAGCCCCTAATAACCTCTCGCCAGCAACTCCTCAGTGACCCCGCAGGCTGCCTGCAGAACTGCGGGAGGTTTGATGAAAAAAGGCAGCAGCTCAAAAGTGGCCAAAAAATGAAAACATCTGAGCTGCTTGAGTGCAACATCCCCCCCCACCCGTCCTGTCCCCCCTCCCGGGGCAAGGCCTGCATTATCAATCAGATGGAGCCACATTTTCTCAGCCCGGCATTGAGTAAAGCTTGAGTAAAGCTTTGGTACCGCCGCTCTGCTGGCGGGTGGTGGATCTCGGGGAGGGGTGAGGGGGCACTGGTGCCCCGCTCCGTAAACCACTGGAGCCCCCCAAATCCGGCGGTGGTTTTGTTTGCACTGGATTCACAGGCGATGCATGAATAACAAATTAGAGCCGGGGGTTGTTTTTCTATTTTTTTTAATGGTGCTATCCAAACTAATTATGATGGAACGACAGAGACCATACACACAGCCAGTCAGTCGGGGAAACACAGGCCCAGGAACACGTGTCTGGTACACGGCTGGACACCCTGCATGTGGTGTGTGTGTGTGTGTGCGTGTGTGTGTTTGTGTGATACCCTGCTTTCTGTGTGCCTTTCAGAAAAAATCCCCACGATTGTTAAAAACACATTCCCACAAAACAAATACCACTGACATAAAATACAGACAAAGCACAAATGCGTATTGATAATTTTTGTTCGTTAGAGTTTTGTTCAGTTGGGATTAATCGTAATGAACCGTGTTTGTCCGCACGCAGAGCCTGCCGCATACAAGCCTGTCGACCGGCCAGCGAACTCTCCACTGCACATCAAAATGATATTTCATAGCAAAAGGATCATGCTCGGGGTCACGTGATCAGCCAATCATGGGCCTCGTCGCCAATTCCACCAACTCCCAGATTGTCTTACGTGCTTTCGCCGCAGCCCTTGGACTAAAACGCCCTGTAACCATGGTGACCTCCCAGACGGCCAGTTCAGTCAAGGCGCAACTCCCCAAAGCTGACCTTCCGGCAGCAACCAGATGCGCTGGAACCAGCACCTGTGCTGTACCGGTTGCCATTTTCCCATTAATCCCCACCCCACCCCCACCCCCTCCAATCAGCAAAATGAGCTCCATCCTACAAGCCATGCTGTCTCACTCCAACTGTACAAAGTGCAGCATATACTCTCAAGGGCTCACTGGCCGATAGCATACTCTCTACCAGCAGGGGGCAGCAGGTGTTATTCCCCCCACTGCCCTCTTGATTGATTCCAGGGGACGGCAGGGAGCCTGCTGAACGTAAAGCCTTGTCCCCCTGGGTGAGTCCCGTCCGTCAGCGCTGTGGACTCAGCGAGAAAACGAGCCACTTTTCTTGAAATACAGCCCTGAGATGGAGGGATCCTCCACAGTACCTGCATGGCGACGGCTGTAGGCGGCACTCTGATGTGAGCAAGCAGCTCTCCATGGCGCCACCTGCTGCACAGGCTAATCCCGGCCTCCCGCCTTCCTGTCCCAGCAGGCGAGGTGACCTTATAGAAGAGCCTGCCGCCAGCCTCCTGTCACACGTGTCATTTGGACAGACGGAAAGACAGGACGGAAAAAAAAAAATAACAATAGCACAGCACCGTCACATGACACCTGGCACTGGGCCATGTGACTGAAAAAAATAAAACTGCAGGCAAAAACGGAAACATCAATGAATCTTCAGTTTCAAGTCATCCTCTGGTCTCAGGCAGCGCACCGGCTGGTCGGCTGACTCGGCGCAGCTCCTCGGTGGGAAAAATTAAATTAGTATTGATGTCAGACACGCATGGAAGGGTGCTTCGACATCCACTGCGTCCCGAGCGGAAACGTGCAGGGCCTGTCCAGTGGGAATAAGGAACGCAGACATGGAGAGCGCAATTCTCAGAAAAACAGAACAGGATAAATATTTCCATAGTGCTGTTTGTGGTCTTTGAATTGAATAGTAGTTGGGCTTTAACTATAAAAGGCAACGGCTATGAGCCATTCACAAATATTAATGTTTACACAGTGTCAATAGCACAGCTGGAAATAGGCGCTGTATCCCGTCTGACGTTTCAGAGTCACATATCTCAGTCTGCCCTCGTATTTTCAGAGCCTTGTGCAAAAGGCTGCTTCCAGCCAAACAACACACACGAAGGCACGATGCTGCCACCCCTCGTCTTCCAGATGACGGTCATCCCTCTGTCAGGGGCTCTGCAGGCCCTCAGCTAAGGTGGCAGGGGCTCAGCCCAGTGTTCAGTCACCATGTCCTCCCTCTGAATGTCAGACAAGAGGAACAAAGGGACCTTGGCATAATGAGGAAAGAAAAATGCCAGCAGGAAGTTTCAGATAAACAACTTCAACATGTTGTAAATCAAGTACTAAATGTAAATAAATGGCACACAGCATCCTACATTAGCGATTACCTTCCTAGAGGTTCAGAAAACTGAAAAGTCCATTGACTTTTGATAGCCCTGAAAAGATGTGAAATTATAGAAACATCTCTTTGTTTAAAGTTTTCCACAGAGTATTCCGGATTTCCCAGAGCACATTCCGGAACTTTGTACATGGCTCCACGAGGCTTCGGACCTGAAATCTCAGCAGCCAGGCACAAGTGTTCAATAGGCCTTTTTACGCCTTTACGCCTTTGTGCCCCACCCCCGTTGCCCCCACCCTTTACCTCATAACCCTTCTTCAACAGAATCCCCACCCAGCCAGACTCAAGCCTGGAATTTTGGCTCCAGGTGAAGCCCCCACCTGTTCATTTATTGTCTTGGAAACAAACGATCCCAGTAAAAAAGTGAATAGCCTCCCAATAATTTAAGATGTTTCAACCTGAACCCCAAATCGGGGGCCGGCTGCCTTGAAACGGTTGGCTCTCTCCCTCTCTCTCCGCTTCCCACAATGGTCTCTAAGCAGATGTTCCTGTGAGCCATGTGTTCGAGATGTCCACCCTCCTCTCCTTCCCGGCAGATACCATAAGTCTCACAGACCTTTACAATCTCGTCACCCAAAGAGCCACGAACTGGGGTCAGCTCTGCTATTGTGACCTGGGATACCTCAGTCAGAGAATACCCTGGTCACGGCCAACGCAAAAATGTCAGCTATGCGAGTCCACTGAATGAAACAACATCCGGGTTCACAGGGTCACTGCTGAACGAGACACCTCCCTACATTCACCAACAGGACAAAGACACCCAGGACGCAAGGTTTCTAATTACCCTCATCCTTGATCTCAAGTTCCACTTGGGCTCCGTTCGACATACAGCTTTGGATTAAAGCACAGGCGCCCCCCCCGATTCACAACTGGGGCTTTTCCACCATTCCTCAATGTAAGGTATTGTTCGGCGGCTCCGGAGAGAAGCTCGAGAATTAGGCTTTGCCAAACACAGGTAAGCGCAGGCCACTTTAATCTCAAGCTACTCCTGCTATGGGGAGAGTTAGGTAATGAGATTCTCCTGCACTTTCATGAGTAACTCCAGTTTACATGCACGTTTTCTCATTTCATTCTGTCAATGAAATCACCAGGAAAGGAAATGAGCAGCAGAAAATGGACGGAAGGAATGAAAGTGATTAACACTAAGCAGATACACATACCCGCCCCCCCCCCCCCCAAATGCTCTCATGGCTAAAGTTAGCGGCTGGAAAGCTAAAGCAGAGAGGTCACTGCAGT
>JAODUD010000019.1:15148002-15167857 GCA_026784285.1 Stomatorhinus walkeri | reverse complement strand
AAACTCACGTTCGCGGGAGCCGGGTGCTAAATCACTCGCAGACGACCTGATTCTGGGGCCCCCCCGCATTGGCCCTGTCACGCTGGGGGATCGCTCCTTAGTGCAGCATCAGCCTTAAAGGGCCACCCTGGCTTTAACATGGAGCCCATCCCTCAAAGACGACTGACAAACACCAGCCACCGACACCATTCACAGTCCTGTCAGATACCCTGGGGGGTTAGGATGCTGTGCCAGTGATCAAACAGTTCTTGGTTCAAGTCCCAGAGTGATATCATCACTGGGCCCTAAGCAAGACCTTTAACCCACAATAACTCCAGGGACCGGCTGACCTTACTTTCTGAAAAATGTAAAGAACAGGGCATGAGATGCAGGGATGCAGAAATGCAGGGATGCAGAGACGCAGGGATGCAGAGACGCAGGGATGCGGAGACGCAGGGATGCGGAGACGCAGGGATGCAGAGACGCAGGGACGTAGAGATGCAGGGGTGCAGAGACGCAGGGATGGGGAGACGCAGGGACGTAGAGATGCAGGGGTGCAGAGATCCTGGATTCTTTCAATCAGTGAGGTGCACCTGTGTCTGCCATGATCCACCCCCCACTCAGAAGCACCCGTTATTTGAGTCCACGCCTACCACTCACCCCTCACTCACCACCTGTGGTGGGATGGATCAGATTCTGAGGGTCAAGTGCAGATTTTACTTGCAGTTTGTGTGGACGGCGTCACCCCCGAGGTGAGGGGCACTGCATAGCAGCACAGTGCGTTTGCCGACTGTCTGATATCTCAAAAGGAAGCGGAACAAGCAAGACTGACCGGACTGGTCCGGGCAGAAAGTCAGATACCGCTCCATCCTGTGCCCCTCCAGTCCCTCCGAAAGCCATTCCCAATCACAGCAAGTCTTGGCCCAGTGTTCCCACTTACACATTCTCTTCTCCGTGCGTGCCGGACAGCTAGTGGAAGGAAGGTCTGACTCTGTATGCATGTTTCTGGATTCACAGGGGGCTAGAACCTGCCGTTTTAAGGTTTCTGCCTTGCTGCCAGGGTGAGTCTTGCAGGGAAACGTCTAAATGCGATATACGTGTGTGGAACAGTCTGTCCAACAGACATGTCATCACATTACGTGAGTTATGATGTTTCACCGGAACATGCCAGGAAGCTCTAAACCTCACTTACACTTACGACAGAACGTGATGGATGACAAGGTAAACAAATAAATGCTTAATAAGTTCAGTATAAGTTCCCAAACAAAGCATGCAAGCGTGGCATGTGCTGACCAACCTGATTACAGAGGAATTCTGGCTGTTACGGTGAAAGGGAGAGGCAGGGAGAGCACTGAGCGCCCAAGGCACGGAGGGTGAACATCATCCTCACACCGACACGAAGGCTTGGACAAAGCTAACCTGGCGCATGAAATTCAGAAAAATTAACAGCAGCCATCTTCTGGAAAGGACACCCCAGGCTGGCGGCCAGAAGTCAGACATCAGCCTTGGAGGCCACTGGATGACCAAGGTTGCCAAAACGAGAATTCCATTCAGATCACTACAAGAGCCCAGCTCTGACCGTGGGTGCTGTGAATCACAGCAGGTGGACGGTAATTAAGAGTACAAACCAGTAACTTACAAGTAGGATCTCACTGCTGGACGACCCAGAAGGATTCCCAGATTCTCCAGTAAAATATATCCATGAACGAGTGGTTTACGTTTGATGTAAGAATACATGAAACAGCTAAACGTCACTGAAGTAGGTTGGAGGTACAGAGCTCATTAGGAGCTGCATCTTGGTGTGGAAACACGGCGTGCAGGGAACAGCAAAGCTGTTAAAAATGACAGCGTGGCTCGGCAAGACCGCTAATTCCAAGGTTACATCAGGCTAACGAGCTCCTGGAGTACAGGCCCAGCGGCGCTCGGCAATGACGGACAGAACGCAGACCTCCTGTGGTGCTGCGGTCATGTGACCCGACACTGGGCCCCAAGAGCAGTGCAAGCCAGTGCAGGAACCCGATCTACCTTACCCGTCCCCATTCCATACTGAGGGTATTTGCAATTCAACTCAGTGGATTTTTATATAGTACCCTTCACAAGAGTGGCCCCAACGCGTGTCACATGCGTGTGTTGTGATACGTACAATTCCAGGCTTAGCAGCCCCTTAATCTGCTATTTTTATTTGTCCGCTTTCTAGGTACAGAGCTGCATGTTCACATGGGAAGACTGGTTAGGTGTCTGGCTTAGAGCTATAGGTGATACTCAACTTACAAGCACATGTCTGACCACACATGTGGTGTCATACAACTTCATATCTAATGAAGAAATTAGGGTTAGGCACCTTGCCGGCCATTAGAGCGATGAGGCTGAAGAAGATCAGGGACCGTCGCTGAGCTCCGGCTGAATTAAAAGCGAACAGCCAGCCGCAAACGTCAAGAACGAACCGTTCCGTCTCCTGTCAGAAACATCAGGCTGGAAGCACCTTGAACACTGATGTGTCTGGGAGACGACGGCTGCAGCTTGACGGCACAAGAATACGGCCGATCCGCTTCGGGAATCAGATCTGCAGGCTTTGAAGTTTATTTTTATCCGACTTTAAAAGTAACCATTATGTGAAGAGCAAAATATGATGGGAGTGTAATACCAGATGGGGTGGGGGGGCATAAGGAGGGGAGAGCAGGTTTATGTAGGAGGATCAGCGGGGAACAGAGGGGTGACGAGTCGCCGCACTGGGAAACTGGATACGCTTTGGAGGCTTACAAAGTTTAAGGCTTTAAGGGGGAAAAAGGCCGGCAGAACAATGAAGTTAAGAGGCAGCAAAAATAAAATCACTGCAAAGTGGAAGAAAACTAGCTTGGGATGCTACTGGGAGCTGGACATGGCACCAAATTAGCTTCCTGGACAAGCAACCAGTATCCGGGTTAGTCCTGGAAAATCTTGGACAGGTGGCAAACCTCCAGAGAGCAGTGGTGAACCGGACCTGGTCAAGCAATACTCTCAGGCTGGGCGACCAGAGCTGGTGCTCATGACCCTGACAGCCAACAGGGCAGCGCCCTCTCTGGAACACTGGCTGGCCTGGGACCCTGCAGTGCAGAGACTAGCGTGTGCTCTGAAAGCACAATGTAGCTGGTTGGAAACTTAAGCGCACCGGAGCCTTTCCGCTCGGTGAGGCATCGGAGCCAATCCGCAGCTTTCAGCCGCCTTTAAATACCGGATTTTTCCACATATAGCGGTCAGTACAGTGCCAAATCGTTTATTTCTTCAGATTGACCATCATAGTATTGGGTTCTGTGGTTCCTGGGTCATAATCAGGCTTCTCTAAACTCCAAAGTTTGAAGTCCTTGGAGGACTGGAGGGTTCTGTGGAGCAGGAGCAGAACGTGCGCGGAACGTGCCGGGAAAATCCAGGCCACGTGTCTGAGAGAGAACTGAGAGGCGGCCAGATATCGGTCTACGTGATCCATGCAGGTAAAGGCCACTGTTCTGGCTCGGAACCTGCAGATGTCCATCATGATTTTTCAACCAATCACAGACCCTAAAACAAAGTAATAGCTAAAACCCGCCCATTTTTATCTGATTACACTGGGTTGATAAAGAAGAGAGAGACAGTAGGACAGATTGTTTAGCCGGCAGCGCCGCCCCGACTTAATGAAAGCCCAGATCAATGGAAGGCTGCAGTTCAGCACTTGCATCCATCCTTACAGGAACCTCCAGGCTCAGAGGGATGTACCTAACCTAACCATAAACTAACCACAACCTGACCGGATCAAGTGACTTGCTGGGCAAAACTCAACCAGGACAAACCCAGGGCAGAATGAAGAGGCCTGATGTGGATAGAAGTGAAAACCTGGGCAGCTGAGCTTGACAGCGCCACCGGGGACGTGTGACGATTCAGCCGTCCTTACGAGTCAACGAGGTGGCAGGCGCCCCTCCCTAGGGTCACCACCCTTTGCTTCCCAAAGCATTCGGCTCCATCCTGACTCCCTAAACAGCAGACCAGTGACTCCCCCCTCCGCCTCTCCAGAACAATCCATCAAAATGGACCCAAAACGACCTGGACAAAACAGTCCCAGTGCTCATCTCAAGCATGTTTCTGAGCCGCCTTTACAAGACGTGCCTGGGCGGGAGTCCGAGGTGGGGTCTGGAGGCCAAGAGAGGCCGGGGGCTCAAATTAAACACATCCCTGAGTCACCTGCATGGCACGACATCAGTACTGTGGGCCCCTTGGCCCAGCTGGGCCGGCCTCCAAGCGGGGGAGGGGGACCAGATGCTAAAGGAACCATCTTATAGTTTTGGCTCATGTCCCCCAGTTTTTAACAACAGTCCAATTTTTATACAGCCCTGACGGTGAACTGCTGACAGACAGAAAGTTTCCCGAAAAATGATGAAATAATTAAAGAGGCAACATTCCACGCATGCAGAGAGATTCCTCAGGTCTGGAGCCGTACTGACACACAGCAACAGAAACATCAGCGCGATCTCAAGTCAAGCGAATGATCCTGCGGCTCACGACATGCAGGGACGACAAACCCACTTCATTCATTATTGAATCTGGACTTTCATTTCCCACCAGTTTGCCGTGGGAGGAACACCAGGCAGACTCAGAGACTAAACAGCCAATCTCTTCTCAGCAACAACAGCAAAGCCCGCAGGGAAATCACCACGCTGATCAGAACGGCCCCCGCACAGCGGGAACCGCCAGCTGCCCCCCCTTACCGTGAACTTAAAAGCCCAACGCAATCAGGCCAACATCAGCCGTCGGCATAAGCGAAGAGAAACCCGAGAGCTTATGATCATGGCAACTGGCAGCAGACTGCGCCATTTAGGGGCGGGATTACAGGAAGAGGTCTTGCTGATGTAACAGGAAGTGCAAGGATGGGGCTCCATGTAATCAGGCTTCGTCAGCTGAACATGGGGGTCGCCTCCCATGACCAATAATGCCACCTTCCTCAAAATCAGCATGGCCTGTTCTGACACACCCCCCTCTCCCTACATCACTGCGTCCAGACGTCTGCGGATACGCTCTTAGAGATGCATCATGGGCGTGAGGAATGTGCCAGCAGGACACGTGACAGGAAGTACTCACCTGGTCGTCATGGCGATAGGTCAGCAAACGTTCTCCGGTCGTCTCCTCCTGAAAACTGCCCTGGGGCGACAGGGCGAACTCAGGTAGGAAGTATGCACTCTCCGATGGGTCTTGGGACTGGTTCTCTGCAGGCTGGGAGAGAGAGAGCTGGCTAAGGAATAAATCCTGCTTTGTGGAACACCACCCACGTCAACAACAGGGAAATGAGAGGGTGTATCGGGGATGGGCCGTGTGATAAGTAGGGACCAATTATGGTACCTTTAGAGTCTGCATTTCACTTAAATTTTCACTTAACATTGCAACTCTAAAATGGAGTTTTGTGAAGTACACAGCTGCCAGAGCGTTTACAAACATCACTGTTTTTCGGGGCTGAAAAATCTAGGGTAGTGTGAACAAAAGGTGAAAACGGAAACCAATTTCTGGGTTTTTAAGCGAAAATGTAGCAGTGTGGACAAAGCCACAGTCTGCTGCATCCAAAAGCCATTAGGAGGACAGGACAGGGCATGGTAAAGGGGTGGAACTTAGATTAAACTAAAATGAAATTACATGAAATATGTTCATATTTAACTGAAGACAAAAGCGAGGAGCAAAAAAGCACATCCGTGTGCATGGAGAGCTTAAAGCATTTTTCTCAGGGGAACTTTCAAATGATAAAGACTTTGGCAAACGCATTTCACTCTACTAATACACGAAGCTCATAAGCCTTCTCCTGTCAGATAAGAGACTCGCCCACAGACCTATGGCTGAAAAAGCGAGAAACCATCCCATCCCAAGACAATGGCGCCATTGTGTCTTAGCTGTTTGCGAGGCACAGACTCATAAGACTGCCAGCGAAGACTGATTGAGTTCACAGCTTAAGGAGATTTATGAAGGTGTGGAGAGTATTAAACCAGAAGATGAGGCTCTTCCTCTCACTCAGCATGCTGGAGGAGACCGCGGGCAGCCGGCGGAGCAAAAATGTTAATATCGTTAAAGCCGTAACAAACGTGCCCATGTGGAAGGCCTTGGAAACTAACGACAGGAGCTAAAAATACATAAGATGAGGATTCGTCCCAGCAGCGGTACCACCCTTTAAAGGGCACATGCACGCACACGCGTTTGGGCCTGAAACCTCTGACTGAGCCCTCACCTCCACAAAAATACCTCTGCTAACAGACAAGCTAATTTACAGCCATGCCATCAAACTAAAAGCCTGATATTCTTTAATCAATCCTAGCCATTACGCTCATGCTAAGGGGCCAGTGCCCACCCGTCGCCCTTCACTGTCTCACTGGCGGGCCAGTGCCCACCCATCGCCTTTCACTGTCTCGCTGATGGGCCAGTGCCCACCAGTCACCACTCACTGTCACTATGATGGACTGGGGCCCACCCATCGACTGTCACTGTTGGGCTGGCGCTAACAAGCTAGTATTTACAAAGTGACCTTCAGAGACTCTCTCCCTCTAAACCAGCAACATGGAAACCCTAACAGCTAAGCTAACAGAACAGAATAGTGTCAGATGCAACATAGACTAGGTGGGTGTATGCTGACCTTGAGTGCCTGACGCATGCGTGCACACACACACAAATGCACACACACACACACACACACATCCAGTAGACATATCTATTAAGGCTCCCCACTGGCTCTCAATTCACTGGAATCAACAGCAGATACTATAGAAAACAGATGATAAACAGATGTGTACTTTAAAAAGTTTTGTGCTGTGGGGACATCCCCTAATATTCTGTTTTGGGGGGGGGGGGGCATGCAGGGACACACATTTATGCCGAGTTAAACCCCGTGGTATTTACAGCACAGGAGGCATGGCCCCAGGCTCGCTGTGGATCTTCTTTTATTCCCGGCTCTGACAGCTGTGCTTATTCTTCACAACTGCTCAGCAGATTCTTGCAGCTAGGATACCGAGAGACGTGTCCCGCGAGCCAACACCCTCCGGAGGGCCGTCCTGGTTCTGTGGAGGGGCTCCAAAGGTGCGGCGAATCGAAGCGAAGCAAAACGCAATCTGTCAGCCTCGAGGGTGCCGGGGCACCCAACAGTCAACTCGTAGGCTTCGGATGAAGCAAAGCGCAACTCGTCAGCCCTGGGGATGTCAGACGTCCCCACAATCCACACAGGCTTCGCAAGACATGCGAGATGCAACCTGTCAGCCTCAATAGAGTTTTTACACCATGTAAACAGCTATGGCTCTATTCATAGGTTACATATAAAAGTTTATAAACATCCATAAATTTAGAATAAATAAATAAACCTGAGAAGGTAAAAGCCTCAAAATACATAGACAGTAATAACGAGATTACACAGGCTTCAGAAAAGACACTAAACTTCATCCATCAACCTTGGGGACATCAGTCATCCCCACAATCAGCCTGCAGGCTTCAGAAGAAACGTAAAATGCGATCTGTCAGCTCCCCCCCCCCCCGAGTCACACGCAGGCGTCATCTCTCTTAGAGGCAGAGATCGGGAGATTTATCTTACAACAAGCAGCTCCTCAGCCCTGGAGACGCTGAGTGTTACAAAACAGGACAGTGAGCCCGCACTCCATAAAGAGACCGAGAGCCACATGGCACCAGTTTTTGCTTAAAATAAGCGAAAGGATGATGGGTCAACATGAAAGATTTTTCAGGTGACAATCAAAAAGGATCCATCATCATCTAGCATGAGCGCAGACTGGCAGGGAGTGGATTCTGTCTAACAGCTGCACATAAAACATTCTGTATGACTGTATCACACACACACACATACACACACTACCTAATGTGACAAAGACATACAATGTGGCACGGCGTATAACTGTACTGTTACTAAGAATTGACAGGCATGACCTTGGAGTGACAGGTGATGTCTTCAGCCAGCTGGCCAATGAGAGATCTTTGCATAAAGTGAGGTGTCT
This sequence comes from Stomatorhinus walkeri, assembly GCA_026784285.1. Classification (NCBI taxonomy): domain Eukaryota; kingdom Metazoa; phylum Chordata; class Actinopteri; order Osteoglossiformes; family Mormyridae; genus Stomatorhinus; species Stomatorhinus walkeri. Next base: position 15,159,902 of record JAODUD010000019.1, on the reverse strand, counting down.
CTGAATAACCCCTTACCCCCACGGCCGCAGGACACGCACTTATCCACAAACTGGACAAACTCCATAGTCCACAGCACCCTCAGTCAGACAGCTACAAAAAAACCCACAACTCCAAAGTCCGTAGCTCCCACGGCCATGTATATAATTGAGTATGTCTATTTGTGTATTGGGTTGCATCTATAGCCAAGCGAAAGTCCAATTATACAAAAAATGCATTAACACACCTGATTACAAAAATCCACAGTCTAAGCGTGAGTTGATCAGCGTATAAATTCACGGATGTGTGTTCGCACAACTTTGAGAAGCTCATCAGAGGCATTCGGATTAAGCTCGCTGGCCGTCGAGCTCGAGATATCAGTCCAAAGCAAGAGATCTTGGCTCCCCTAACATTCCACATGTGCACTTCATCAAGCTTTGTTTCAAAATCATTTCGCAGGACTCAGGGGTGCTTCGGTCAAAAGAAACATATTTAAGCGCATGTAGACTTTATTTGTAGAGCTGCAAATACAGGCAGCTCTGCGCAAGGGCCCAGAAAGGGCAGATAAATCATACACGCAAGATCTGGCCCTGTCAAAGCGTGAAAGAGGTTAGGTTCTCAAGAAAGGTAAGGAATTGAAATGACGTTAATATTTCTTGCTGGAGGCAAAACTTAAAATACGCACTAAAACAGGACAAAGACAACAATGAAATTAATCAAAATCAATGTAATAAAATCACTACTGAATAATCCACTCTTGCCAAACTCTACAAAAGGAACAAGGAGACAGACAACACACACACCTCTGTAGCACATACACCTCTGTAACACACAAACCTCTGTAGCACATACACCTCTGTAACACATACACCTCTGTAACACACACCTCTGTAGCACATACTCCTCTGTAACACATACACCTCTGTAACACACACACCTCTGTAGCACACACACATCTGTAGCACACACACCTCTGTAGCACATACACCTCTGTAACACATACACCTCTGTAGCACACACACCCCTGTAACACATACACCTCTGTAACACACACACATCTGTAGCACATACACCTCTGTAGCACACACACCCCTGTAACACACACACCTCTGTAACACACACACATCTGTAGCACATACACCTCTGTAACACACACACCTCTGGAACACACACACCTCAGTAACACACACACCTCAGTAACACACACACCTCTGTAACACACACACCTCTGTAACACATACACCTCTGTAGCACACACACCTCTGTAGCACATACACCTCTGGAACACACACACCTCAGTAACACACAAAATTACTTTGTTTCCGATTAAATATTGACGGTTCTCCAGAGGGCTGGAGTTTGTCTTTGAACAGCAGTACCGGCATAGCAAAGATCATGCCCACAGAGAAAGTTGGCATATGGCACGTCAACCACTGGCTCAGAGAGTCCAAAGTCTCAGGTTTGCGTGATGCTGTGCTGGAAGATGCAATGGCATGAGTTTGCCTCGATGGTTAAATAAGATGCTGGCAGCACCGAGGCGACGAGTCCGTCTTTTAGCTTCATACACAACTTACATAAAACTGGAGATGGCTGGCATTCGCTCTGAATCACATAGTTCATCATCAGTCACGAAACAGCCAGTTTCAACTTCCCAGCTGATGGGTTAGTAAACAAGAGCAGCATCAGGTTACAGCTCATAAAGCCCATGTTCCCCAGCTGGATGAGCTGTGATCTGCACAACAGCGCACAAGCTTTGTGTGTGTGTGTGTGTGTGTGTGTGCCCCAACAACACATTACTCTCGGCAAGAGTATGGCGTCAACGGTTTCAGTTTGAGTCCATAGCTCCTATTAAAACTTACTCAATAATTTACAGGGTTTTGCAGGTGAGCTATTGCTGATCGGTGCTATATGGAGTTAGTTTTTGTTCTCATTTTCAGGGAAATCCACTGTCTGCTTAAACCAGTATTAATGGAAACAGATCAATATGCCAACACATAAGTGATTTTTTTATTTTGGAAAAAAGTCCAAGTGGTTCACATTTCTGGCAGCTTTTAAAGAGGCATCAGTTATGAGATTCCAAGTTTAGATTTTATTGGAATACCACAGTAAAACTGGAGGGTTGGTGGGCCATGTCGATGACGATGCCCAGCAGGACAGGCTAAGCACCCTGAAAGAGGAATCTTACCATATCCAGGCACCCTGTGCTCACCACAGTCGGCTGGTCTATGGAAAAGCCTCATACGAGCTGGCGACATCCCACCCCAACGTCACGGACAACACCACCATCCCATCATCACTCTGGTACAGTTACAGGCATCACGAACCATGAACAATCAGCCACGAGCAAATCAGAAGCCCATGATCAGAACCGCTCCGACAGAACAGCTTCCCAGCTCCCAGGGTAGGCTGGACCAGGCCAGAACACAGAACCACAGGGTCTCAGACACAATGCCAGAGACTGCTAACAGGGAGAATCCTTAAAGGTAACCTTCACAGTACCACTGCATATTCAGTAAGGTCCCAAATGAAATATTCGTTCCCTACAATAAAAAGTCTTTCTTATTAAGCCCAACCAGCATAGAGACCCACGATGGTGACACTGCTGACCCTAGTGAGGACTCCATTCTCCAGGCTTAATGGCTCCTTCCTTGCGTCCACAGAAACGGTGGCTATGGTTGCTGTGCGTTAGATTGCCATCTTGAGGTCGGATGCTGGAAGGCAGCACCTTATCACAGGGTCCCGATCCAGGTCCAGGGTGCCCGGAATCCAGCGGCCTTGTACGTCTGCCAGTGCTTCCATTAGAGGCTACAATGAGCGCTGTGTCCGCCCTGAGTCTGGCGGGCCCATTCTCAGGAACATGCGTCTCCCGTGTACAGGTGACCCCCAACTGCCCCCCCCCCCGACCACAGAATGGCTTGAGAGATACATCGCGTTGCTACTCGTTTTATACCCGTTTCATACTTCCCCAACTGACTTACAAATCTTTATACACATTTTTATGAAATACATTGTCATTTTTTCAAGATAAATTCTGTCATGTACTTGGAAACATTCAATGTAAAAACAAAAACACAGTGCTTTTCATGCAGCTTCAGGTCATAATCAATCCCCTTGACAAGAACAGATGGAATCGTGGGTTTTCTGAAGAAACCGTCTCGACAGACCATGCCTGAAATCCTACATTAATGCTGCAAAACAGAGTGATTTGTTATGCCGTCTCTGAAACTCTAAAATTATTATAAGCCTTGTAACAAGTCAGTATCACTGACATGATCTCCAGGTTGCTACGAGCCTGATATGTAAATATGATTATTATGAGTACTATGAGTACTGTCAGGGAAAATATGAGTACTGCCAATGAAAAGGTTCAGTCAATAGGGTTTCTTTAGGATGGAGTGGGTGTCCATCCCAGGCACAGAGGTGTGCTCAACACCGTAGCCATCAATATCGATTATACAAGGACCCACTGGCCGTTTGTGGTCTGATGGAATGACACCTATCCAGTGTGCAGCAGCTGTGGTGCGGGAGGACCTACGACTCTCCCTACCTGGAAGGCAGAAGATAACAGAGCCAGGGACAGCCAGAGCCCACAGAGGAAGCCACAGGGTGGGTGGGGCGCCATGTCAGCCTGGCCACCGTGCGCAAGACGTCCTGCGGGGCCTGCAGAAAGAGAGGCTGCGTCAACACCGTGCGGCTCACATCGCCGAAGCAGGGGCACAAGGACGTGCGAGACCACGATCGGGGCTGTGTAAAGATTAACCAAAAGTTACACCCTCAGAGTGTGCTGACATAGGAATGCCGGACTCTGCATGAGTTTCCACAGCCATGTTAAAAATGACAGGAAACACCAGTGTATTTCTTGCTAAAATTGGCATCAGCAAACCAGCCTCAGCTTGGGCGGCCGTCCTCAGCACGAGGAAGCCGATCAAGTCAAAACAGGTCTGCGAGGGCTGCCTACAAGAGACTTTTGAGGGCAAACTTCAAATGTTTATTTTCAATACTCTCCTCAGTATGCACACGGTGCAGCTGCGTAACGCCTTGGCACACACTGCTCTCCCCAAACGGGGCAGCACGGCCAGAACTACCCCTGGCCACAACCCAGCGCAGTCCTGCTCAGGCAAGTAGATGGTAACAGGCACCAGACTGGTTTGGAACCTGTAGCTGGGAGAAATATACGATTGTGTCCCGCATGGGGAGCTGCTCTGAGCAAGACACTTAACCTGACGGCTTTAAGAACATACGTACATGCAACTTATAAATCATCGGGGCATCTGCTGCAGAAATGCACTACTCAGAAGCACAAGGGGGAATTTATGAGGAAAGCAGAGCCGCGGAAGACAGTTCACCAGTAAAACGGGACCACCGAATATTGATGGCTTTATTAATAATCCAGGCGCACAAATTGCCCGCTGTCGTCACACTATATGATAACGCAATTTACATTTCCATTTCAGACTAATTTACTGGCATTCTGGGTAAGATTATCCAAGCCAAAAATAGACGCGATCATACAAAACATATGCTATCTGCATTAGTCTTATAATGAGCGCAGAGTGCCACAAGACACTGGCATTTCACCGGCTGGAGCATTTTTGAAGGAGGACATACCACGGTGCAATCTACAGCGCTGCCCATGCCCAGTGCCTTCTGTAGCCATTCAAATATGAAAGATACACCAACCAAATAAAAGCTGAAATGAGCACGGACTGTAGATACAGCACATCGCACTTGTACGACGCAGAAGCGCAGTAGGTGCGAATCCAGACATTGATGCTTCGCCAGAATGGGCTTTTGCGGCGTAGACCTATTTAAGTCGCTTTCTGCAACCATTAATACCTAAAGCCAACGTGAGATACACGATTACAAGCTATGTTAAACGAACGACAGGTAAAAGAAATAAGAAAAAACGGTTCCAGGTTACGAATCCTTCTAAATTAAATTTAAACACCAAAATGTAAATCATGCTGGTTTTAATCATTTAAAAAATAAACGTTAGAGGAGATACATTCTCGTTACTTTGTGAAACTTGTCAGAACTCAATCATTTTTTAGTTCATTTACTCGCCCGTTTTATACAGTTCAATTAAAACAGCGTCATATTAGTAAATGCGGTTATCGACTGGATTGAGTACTCATACACTTGTACATCTTATAGGCTAAACAATATAGAAAATCATTAAAATATGCCTGCATTTTCAACAATAGATTCAAAAGTTAAATGTAGGCTAATTTAAGGTTAATTGTGATTATCTAGACATAAACGTATAGCCATAACATATTTACACTTTGCATGTGCAGCAGCATTTGAAACAAGTTACCCAAATCTTTTACATAAACACAGATCTTACCTTCACTCGAATATCTTAAAAATACATTTCTGCACTTTCTTTTATTCGGTGGAGATTTAAAATTCCGCAGAAGACTGGTATTAAAGCACAATGCGCGTCTTTTGATAAATGTACACAAACTAAAATGAAATGAAATACACGAATCCGCCAAAATGAAATTCAATTTCTAATAACCTGCAGTTGCGCCGCTAGACTGGAAGCTGCATTAGCACTAATGAAACGACCGATGCGATATGAGGACGCGCTTCACCCCGGTTTATAGAGGGCGCTTCCAGCGGCTGGAGGGGGGGGGGGCTTTGGCTCACACTGCCGAGACACATACGTCGGCCGGCAGAAGTGCACCCGATTAACCAATTTCATGATCATCATCTGTATTATTATAAGATAATTGTGCTACATGGTAGTTATATCATTGTGAATTAGGCTATAGGCTAATAAACAGCATCAGTCTAAAGGGTTTGTAATGTGCACATTCACCGTTTTGATTTTTTAAATGCGCAGTGTACCTAATGGAAAACTATATCAAATTTTAGGAATCCTGCATATCCAGCTCAAATCTAGATAGGCCGATCTGTGCTCTGTGGCAACGCACCCTCGCGAAATCTGTCTGTCCAGTGGCTCGCAAACCTAGGCTATGCATAAGAGGGAATGAATCAGTACAAATCCGTATCCGGAAAACGTCGGAATGTTAAAAGTGAAATACATCGAAACATCTTAAGTATCTCCGGAATTCTTTCAACAGCCCAACTTTATCCGTATTGCTCACATTTTGTCAGCACCTGTGCGCCTCGGACGGCGAGATCGGAGACGCGGCTCTCAGACGCCGGACTGGGGCGGCCGGCCGTTAGCTTTATTATCAGGTGACGACTGACGCCTGGCACTGGGCGATGGGACGTTAATCACCGCAGGACGTCCCTCCATGCGCGTGGCCCCCTGAATCAGGCGATGCTCCACACCCCTCATAATGTGGGGACACGCCACCCGTTTCTATTAAAATATCATACGTTCATATAACTGTCTAATGTTCATAAAATAAGGTACTTGTAAAAATACCGTATTTTACGGTACGCGCCACGATATTTTTATCCAGAATTGTCGCGTTTCTAGTAATAACATTTAAAACTTCGTCTTTACGACGCTGGCGTGCAATCCGTGAAATTTCCAGCGCAGACCTGCTTGGTTATGCATCCCACTTGGCGAGGCTCCTCGGTGCAGTTCACCTGCTTCCCAGCCCGGTGCCTTAGAGCAAATCCGTCCTGCAGTCAGTTTGCTTACAGCTGCTGTGCGTCTCTTTTCACTCCTTCTATTCTAAGCTGCCCCATCGCCGCGGGGAATTTACAACAAGTGTTGAGTCCATAAAACGTATTTTCGATTATGGCTATGAACTTTAAAAACGTGTAGTTCGGTATCAGAAGTCAGGTTTTGACTGCGGCACAGTCAGCTTGACAGGGCGGCTGACGCTGTGAAGTAACTACGCGTCTATAGCTCCCCCTGTCGATGCTGCGTGTAACAGCACCTGATTCGTGGTTCTTGACCTACGGAAAATCTTTACTATTATTAAACGCATTAACGTCATACTGGGAAAATAACATTTTGTGTTTCAACGTCAGTGTGAATTTGATTTGATATAAAATTAAATATTGTACTGTACATTAAAGAACAGCTTAATTTAACCATTTGTTATTAATAAAGACAGGTGTGTGTGCGTGTATGTGCGTTTCTTTTACAAGATACATATTGAGCAAGTTATCGAAAGTACCTGCTCGATCTACTTTTTACGGAAATAATTGCCTTCATTGACAGTAATTGCCTGTCCAGATGTCAGAGTATTATCTCTAATGCCAAATGTTTGATGTTAGGAACAGGTCCCGCAAACGTCGAGGTTAACAGACGGCAAACTCATTTGCGAGTGTCCAGAATTCCAGATGATTTCCATTCACAAAATCATATAACTAAATATAATTTGTTACAGACTAAGCCAGCTACCGCCTTTCACAGCCTGAACGTTTCCTTTATAAGACAGTGCGCCCTGATATTGCCAATCACAGTCTCATTTACTCACTGCAACTACAGATCCTTAAGAACCTCAGTACACAAATAGTTGCTGCATATACTCTTGCAGCCTTAATGCTTTTGTTAAATAAAATAACCAGTTATTTCTCCCGGAAATATGCTAACCAGTATAACACATTTTTGATAAACAGGACTACAGCAACTACTTCAACATTTGCAAAACTACATAAATATGTATGAACGTTCCTTAACTGCTGTTTTGTTCAGACAAAATAAATGCACTAAACATATTTTGACGTAACTTCTTAAATGTGCCAACTTTTATAAGCATTGCTTGCTAGTTAATACTGTCTGTCATCCATTCTTTTTCCAGCTCTCTAACCTGGTCAGGATTGTCTTGTAGCCAATCCCATACTGGGCACACCTTAAATGGAACGCCAGTCCATCACAGGTCACGGAGTAATTTATAGGCACCAATTAGCAGTGCCTAGCTCAGAGTAACGAAGGGTGCGTCTGAAATGAATGAGGGGGCACGATCCCACCAGCCACATCACAGTCAAGAGCTGAGGGGCCACGTTATTTATCTGAGAGTGCTATGCTTCTAAACCTTCTTAGCATCATGGACCATGGGTGGTGTTTGGGAGGGGCTGGGGGGGCCTGCCCCCCCTCCAGTAGCCTGAGCTGAAATTGCAATTAACTGACAAGATCTGCTTTTCACATGTTCCATATAGGTACCATATAGATAGACAAAATAATAATTCTTAATTATGCGTGCATGACATACCATGTGTTAACACATAAGCTGAGCAGGATTGCGTTCTGCCCCCCTGCCCCCTGTTCAGATGAGTTCTTCCCCTCTCCCCATGTGTTCTGCAGTCCCTCATTAGCCTGACAAACTTTGGACTGCTGGAGAAAACCAGAACACTCTGTGACACGTACAAAGCTGAGCAGGCCTGATCAGTCACCTTCGACCATAACATCTTAAGGAAAGCGAGATACAATGTGACATGTAGCGTAACTCTGGGGTTAACAGCCTGCAAACATGTCACCACTGGGATGCGCATAAAAGCAAGATTTTTGGTTGTCGTGTCATTTCCATAGCAAGTCTCCCACAGTCACAGTACAACAAATCACTCCTCAAATCCGCCCAGCATGACAGCGAATACAAACAGATTTTTCTTAGGGCAATATTTGCTGTAGAAAGAAAAAAATAAGGCCCTAGATATGTCATATGACTGACTGACAGCAACGGTGCTGCAGCATGAATCAGGCTGTATTAACACAGCAGAGCAGTGACCTCATGGCCGTCGTTAGGTCCGATCACTCGAGGCTATAGCCTCAGGTATTTTAGCTCTGACGACAGTCTTCCTTAAAAAAACAGACCAGCCCCATCTAAATTCCACTGGGTCACCTAGATATGTTAATATCTGAGGTATTAAAAGTCAGTGGTCTGCAGAGAATCTTTCATCTGATGTTTTGGGATCTAAATAAGACCCATAAATCTGATTTAAGCTATTTTTTCCATATATAATATTACATATTATAATGGAACTATGCAATTTCATATTTTCTGTTAATTAATAAGTTATAAAAGGATACTTGATAAAGCCACAATTTTCGATGTGTGCATATATTCTCTATATCCTTACAATGAAAAGCTGAATTAATATTTACAGTAAAAAAACTATGTTTATTTTCCAGTATTAAAGATATTAATAGTTCAGAGATAGAGAAACTGCTGTTAACTAGAAGCATCAGTGCACAGGGTGGGATGGTCAAAGCTGACCCCACCGCTTCTCATGGAGACAGAACCTGGTTCATATCCTCCTGAGACCCAAGGAAAAAAGTGTCCTTCAACTGTGGGTCATTTGTCTTTGGAGGAAATAAGACATCTTACAATTTAGATTTTTTTCAAATTTATTTTTATTTTTATTTGCATGTCCTCTTTAGTGTACAACAGCAATAAATATGTTTCCTAACATCAGTGAAAAGATAGATGCAAAAATAAATTGTCCACTACAATGGACATAAATGAATGGGTGGGATATACTCCTTCAAAGCTTAGAAGTTACACAGGGTTCAGGCTGGAGTTCTGTGCCAGTGCTTCAGCATCAGATAGATATCTGGCAAAGTGTTGGCGTTTTGAAGGATACATATACACCGTGATACGTCATCAAAAATAAATGTTCACCCCTCGGCACAAACAAGCTCCTTCTTGTTTCAGAAGACGACGAGATTGAACTGTGACCTTTGTGTAGCTGACCCACATTATGAGATGAAAAGAAAACAAAGAAATAACAGTAATCGTCATCAAGACCATACACATTTCTGCTGTTGCTTGAAAGCTACACTCAGCAGGGCTTCTTCGCACTGTCCTTGCGTTCTGCAAACCTTTCCAAGAGACTTTCAACAAACTCTTGCGCCACACAGCCAAGGAAAGCATTTCATGTGAATACACGTAGGCGCCGGTAATGAGCATACAGAAAGAGTTGGTTCAACCAAAGTGTTTATTTTAGAAGATGTTGTGAATAGTGGAATCTAGCGGGCTGAGGGTAACGTCTAGGGTCCGCAGGATACTTGGCCCCTGACTCCTTTGATCGGCAGAGTAAGCAGTCATTTTTATGGCTTCCTTTCTTGCCCTCCAAACAAACTTCACTACAACACGATGTCTCCTTCAGACTCATGGAAGACTCTAAATCCACCCTTCACAGTCAGCCAAAACCCTACTGGATTTGATAGAGCTTGACAAAGGGAACATTTTAACATTATTTTCTTTGGCTTTATTAAAATACTGTAATTGTCAATAAAATATATGGCGAATGACAGACAAAACTGGCATTCTTAAGATCTCATTATGGCCTTGGAAGATTCCTTCTTTGGGGAAATTTCAAAAATCTGTTTCCAGTACATTTTATTAAACACATTTTACCACAATTTGCAGGACCATATTCTTCGTTTCATTTTCCCCCCTTATATAGTCTTACTCTGAACTATGGTTCGAATTATGGGGGGTACTGGGGGGTACGATCAAGACCCAGAACCCCCCAAAGAGACAAAAATAGCAGTTTGGGGGGTCTTAACATTTTTTTCCTTGTTGTAAAAAAAAATGATAACCTCACCTTGTAGGAAAAGTTTATGTAAAACGATTTCAGACACCCCTAATATGGACCGTACCATTTTAACCACTCGGTGCTAGAAGCCGCCAGTTGCTTGCGTCATTCATTCTCATTGAGTGACCTGTTCATTGTGTTTGTCTGTCATGTTGGGTGACCAGATAATCCATGTCAGGGAGGACACTCTGAGCTAGGACAGGAATAGTAAATTACCATTTCAATTAAAAGGACCTGGATTTCACTTGAGCAGGGGTTCTTGCTGTGTGCTGATTGGTCAGTCTCCTATAATCATGCATGTGTCACTAATGCTAATGTGAAACAGCTGGATGAGTCTTTTAATCAAGGAAACAAACCAATCAAAGCACAAGATAAGGTAAACTATTTAGCCAAGCACAGGAGCCTTTCAGTTTGAAAGTAGTTCCAGGCCGGTGTTCTGTCGAGTTGAGCTACTTTGTCGAGTTAGGCTACCGTAGTGCTAATCGATAGCCCAAACCCTAACTTTTACCCTAACATAACTCCCTAAAAACCCCACCCTAATCCAAACCCCTAAAACCTAACTCTAACCCCCAAATGGTGGAACTGCACATGTGCAAAAAGGCTTGATAGTACATCTCGATAGGTAGCTCAACTCATCAGAACACCAGTGCAGTCAACGTTAGTTACATTAACTAGCAAGATAAGCTAAGTTCTTTATTTAAACCAGGCTTATTTAGTGAGGTAAAATCAATCATGGTCATTTTCCAAGGAGATGAACTCCCTATGTTTTAATTCTCATTTTGTCACGAATAAAATTGTCCCTTTTTGAAATTAATTCGCCACTTAGCCTGTGTGGTGTGTTATTAGGCTAATGTTAATGCATAAGAAGGTCTAATGTTATGCTCTGAAAAAACATTACTATAAGTGAAACCTATAGGGCCAACGTAAAAAAAAAAGTAGCTAGCAAATAAGCCCTGTTATTTGAATTTTAGTGTTAGTTATTTTGCATTCCCCAATTTCATATTTATAGACATTTACAGAAGCTTCATCTGATAGCACAGATACTGTTTTGTTGAATATAAATTAGATTTTCTTCACAGACACACTATGAGGAAAAGGAAAGATGGAGACATCAGACACTTTTTTGGTGGTAAAAGAAGAGTAAGTAGGAAATATTAGTGTTAAGAGCTACAGAACATTACACTAAAAGTATAGGTGCAATTTTGCAAACTGTTAATGTGTATGAAGGAAAGTGGTGGTCAGCAGAAGGCAGGAGAGGCACAGGAGTCGGCAGCAGGAAGATGGCAGGATGAGGACAGTGTGTAGGACAGTGAGCAGGTAGCAGGAAGATGGCAGGATGAGGACAGTGTGTAGGACAGTGAGCAGGTAGCAGGAAGATGGTAGGATGAGGACAGTGTGTAGGACAGTGAGCAGGTAGCAGGAAGATGGTAGGATGAGGACAGTGTGCAGGACA
>JAODUD010000019.1:15083627-15100887 GCA_026784285.1 Stomatorhinus walkeri | reverse complement strand
TACCAAGGAAACCAGTTTAAATTGTTGCGTAGCAGTGGTAATTCTCAGATAGTTTCTTGTAAAGATGTTTTGTTTTGTGTGTTGTCTTGGCATTTATCTAGACCGGTGGGTATTAAAGCATTTGCACGACGAATGAAATACAAAAGTAGCTGAAAGGCACTCATAGAATTATAATTTCATATTATTACACTTAACTCAGATAATTGTACACTTGATTGTTGCTGGAACAGCTGGACTTGAAGGTGAATGCTGTCTCGTTCAAAAGGGGAATTCCACTGATACCTGAGAACTTCGGTCCTGGGAAGGAATCTACTCCAGGCGCTGATCATAATTTAGTTTTTACAAATAGCCCTTAATTTGTAGGAGATTTTCTTACACAAAGATGTTCTGAGGGCAGATGGATGGAGATGGATCCAAGCAAATAGAGGAGGCGGGACCCACAACCCAGCTCCACAATCTGATTGGTTATTTCTCTGAACCCTTCATTTTTCCTTCTGCCATCAGAACATTTTTGTGTAAGCAATAAATATTAGGATATGAGGCTGTGGTTTTAAAAAGGTGAACACATTTGTTGAGAGAGAAGAAAAAAATAAAATGATGATCTTGACACTGAGGTCATCACAGGGGAAAAGCTCACAGACAAAAGTACTCTTCACAGCCTTCAGAGATGAGAAAAGAAACATCGCAGTGATGGAGTGAGAGTTTCCTCGGGCCAGAAGGCAAAGAGCCGGCTCTCTGTGCAAGGTGTAATGAAATAGCTTTTGGAAAGAACATTGTGTAGTTGTTACCAGAATGAACTGACTGTCATTTTTTGTGGAATTCCCCTATAAGGAAAGATGCGCGGTTAGGCATGGTGTTACTAGTGGCTACCTAGTGTTCTAACAAATAATAGACCCCCCCCCCCCCCATACCTCTGTCCATTACAGATTAGGCCTGTCACTGACACAAGGTACAATGGAACTATATTGGTGTACAATATACACTAAGTTATTTCAGAATGTGTGGCTGTTTGAACATGATAAAGTGAGAGGTTTAAAAGAATAATAATACATGGGAAAAACAATTATAATGCAAGACTGTTTAAATTGCTGCATTTCCATTCTTGTTTCAATTAAATAGATATTTTTTCTTCAAAATTTATTGCTATTTCATGGATACCGATGTAGGAGAGTCTGTGCCTGGTTCTTTGTGTAGTATCACGTAAATCTTTCTTCCTAAGCCCACTGGAGACCATATCCCCATTCCACCTTCATGTAACCAGAAGAAATATTAAATTGAAAACGTAGAATAAATGTATGAAGTAATGTGCAGTTACACAACAATTCTACATTAAGTTAAATATATATTTATATTTTGCTGTAGAATGTAGCACCAATAGTATTCTACAAAGCTATAGACAACTTCTCTGCTTTTTACAAAAAGAAACAAAAACGTGAAAACTTTCTGTATGTGTGTAAAATCAGCTAGGTTTCTTAGGGTTTATAATGGCATGCGAGACCGTCACCACGCACACACACACACGCACGTGCACTTCACGCATACACACGCACACACATACACGCACACACACACAGGGTTGCCGACCGACGCATCAACAGTTATGACTTCAGTCAGGCCAGACAGATTGTCACATTCAGCAGATACCACTGGAATTCTTTAATGACCCTTCCGGATGTCAGTCAGGATGGGCTGGTCACTAGGGCTGGGCAATATCTACAAATATAATATATGATATTTCAGTTTAAAAATATTGATTTATATGATAATAGAGTCATAGCATACATGGTCAGTAGTTGCTTCAGATCAATAGTCACAGCTCTAGAATAATTTAAGTTACTTTTTTACCTGCAGACATAACGTGCAAATCTGTTAGGTCGTAACTTTGGTTCCTCGACAATAAAACTTTCCAAGTGGGGTTTGGGGGTCCCCCACGATAAAATTTGCTGAGATGGGGGGTATAAAATGTGTATGGAAAATACGAGACAAAAATAGATCAACACGGGACATGGTGTTTTATTTTTCAGTACTGGACAGTCTGCACATCACAACAGACAAGCTTTTAAAATTAATTAATAGCCTAGTTCATCTAAACATTGTCCGTGGTTAACTCCACTTTTGGCTATATCCTGTGAAGGCCACTCCCTCCCTTAAATGAAAGGAGCTCCAAATCAGGAATTCGTAGCTCCTTTATCAGGGCTCTTGGCAATTTTCTTATACTGAAAGGGAATTTACAGTGGTAAGCGCTTGTCAAGTCTGACCATTCACACAAGTTGGGAAGCTTGAGATTCCCACGGGGAAGGTGCAGTGAAACAGCTCAGATTCTGTCTGCTGACTAGAAGATGGAAGTTGATGATGTGACAAAGTTGAGCACACTATTACTGCGATGGGCAATGCTTCTGTAATGCTGTGCTAGCCATACTTCAGAAACATAGGCTAGGAAGCTGAAGGAAAGCCTTCGGTTGTCTTGCTTTGTGTGTGGCTTAAACCCGTTTCTCTGACTAAGATGATAATCGGCAGTTAGTCACTGTCAGATATCGACACCTGGTTACTAATCTGAAAGCGTTGATTACTGACAGTATTATCATATTGCCCAGTCCTAGTGGCAACGCCTTCAGTTATGTTACTTGTTCATTCATCTCCGCCACGGCGCCCCCTTCTGGTCCAGCTGTAGGATCCATGGGTGTGCAGTGGAATAGGTGACAGTTGTGATGGCTGTAATCCGGGCTGAATGAATTAGTGGAAGTGACTGAGCGAAAGCTCAAGTGCTGATCGGCGTAACGAAAAGCTTCCTTGGCCTTTCATTAAGTTCTTATTCAGAATGTGATCGTAATAAACGTAATGAACCCCTTTATTAAACAGGAATTTTTCCTCCCCAATTCTGCTTTGTGGCATTTTTACACAACAAATAAAACAGTTTTGATTGTATTAATCTGCATTTATGCTCCAGCAACTGATTGGGTATAATTTGCTCCATCTCCCTGCACCCAAATGGGGGTGTAACTCGCCTTCCCCGGAAGAGTCGCCAGATTAATACAACTCTAAACGGATAAACTTTTGATTGTTGGAAGGCTTTTCCAAAAAATAAAAATACAACAGTTCTTGATGAATCTTTATCTGTAACAATTTTTTTAAAA
The DNA here is from genome assembly GCA_026784285.1 of Stomatorhinus walkeri. Taxonomy (NCBI): domain Eukaryota; kingdom Metazoa; phylum Chordata; class Actinopteri; order Osteoglossiformes; family Mormyridae; genus Stomatorhinus; species Stomatorhinus walkeri. The sequence goes on along the minus strand of JAODUD010000019.1, from coordinate 15,097,753 downwards.
GTTGTAAATTTTTGTAAAAGTTGTCTATACATTTGGTTTTTATATCTTATGTTCTACAAGTTTTTACTGATCATTTAGCAAGTAAAATCGTAGTTTGCTATAAGTGCTTTCTTTCTTATTCAGTTTATCTTCAAAATCTCTCAGCCAGTGGGTCACAGTTGGCAACCCTGAACACACCATAGGGGTCACAGTTATACAAATCCCATGACTACTGAACACATCATGTGACCATTGTACAGATCATATGACATAATAATCCACTGTGCTTTTTTAAAAAGAGGATTCCAGCCCCCTGATGCATATTCATATTGTAAATGTACCATTGGGTTTCAGGACAGTGCAGATCTCATTGGTCAGTCCTGCGTTAGACCTCCCCTTAGATAGGCCCCGTCCCTCCATGGCCTCCCTTATTTAGAAAGGTAAAACATTCCTTCACCACAGTAAAATTGCCTTTTGCATTTTAGTTTCTAAAACAAAACATTTATTTTTCTGATGCTGGTAAACATGCTGTGGGGAAATACAAAAAACTCATTAACTATTGAGTTTGATTGCATTTTAATCTTTGTTATGCTTGTAATTGGAATGTTTTACATTTTCAAGGTTTGTAGTGAAATGTCAAATGTTTTTGCTGTTTATGGAGATAAATTTTGCAAAATAAAATCATTGGAATGCAGATGGTGTGGTGAGCCAGTCCTGTTTGGGAGGAGGGAAGAATTGCAAATTTGCTCCTGTATCATCTGGACTACAGCGTGTTCCTGAAGAAGCATCACTGTCAACCATGAAGTGACTTTGCAGAACGCCATGCCACTAGACGGGACTGCGGTAAAGGGAGCCAGCCTTTGATTCCACTGAAGTTTCTGAATGACTGGGCTGCAGGACGCTAACGCCAAGGATTACATGTTGTTTTGAATGACTCACTGAGAACGTTTTCACACTTTGACAGGCTGTGTTTACTGGATGTTATGTATGGGTAAGATAACTGGGCTCCTTGTACAGGATTGCATGGGTCATACCCAGACTTCCCAGTAGAAGAGCATAACTTTGCTTTTAAATAGCAGTCCCCCAGGATAGTGGCTTGCTGTAAATCTCAGCCCACCGCTTTCAAGTCTTGTGAAACAAATCTAGCTTAAACTCATATTCATGAACCCTTGTCACATTCCTCCAGTACTGGTTTAAAAAGAGCTGCAATGAGGTCACAGTTTTGAACATGTAAAATGTTAATATCATTCCGTGATGACGCACGTCAGAGCCCACTCCCCTCCCGTCTTTGGCCTTGCAAGGCAGTCACTCTACCGTTCCCGACATTATTCCGACAAAAAAGCATAATAACTGACCTTAAGATATTTTGTTGTAAATTTTTCAGTAAGCCACACTGCACATTTTTACGCACCGGCTTCTGGCGCAAACAATGCAGATTATTTTACGTCTCTCACTGGAGCGCGCTGCTGCTGGTTGCTGCAACGCGCGCATGACATTCCCTGCGCGTGCCACTGGAAGCATTAACCGGGCATTTCTATTCTTGCCGCCGCCACTTTCCATAAATTGAGTAATAATATGAAACTATCCCACAGAAACTAAGATTACTTATGCATTATGTAAGCGCACCTGATGTACCACTAATGATTCAAAAAATATATCAAGATGATTTTCGTGAGCTACATATAAAATACCCGAATCATAAAGAAAATGTTAAAGAACACGTCATACCACATCGGCTTATTTTATCCTAAAATAGAGATACTAAGATAACGCCGTCACATAAATACATGAACGCATAAGCTAAATTATTTCACGAAGCTGATAAATTATGGGAAGTTGGAGTCTATGAGCCGTGCACATATGCGCGCTACCGCGACGGGGGCCATCTTCTTGAGAAGGGGGCGGGAGCGCGCAACATCGGAAGTGCTTCTTGCGCGACGTCACGCCGACATCAGTAGTAAACAGAAAGCGCAGTAGCGGGGACGCGAGACGTCCACGCCAAGGATGATCGAGGGTTGCGGCCGTTTCTCCGTGTGCGCGCCTGCTGTCACAATCCACCAAGGAAGCTGAACTGCATCTGAAGTGGACGTAATGGCGACGGGCGGTGGTACGGCTAATAACGCCAGGGGAGAAGCGTCCAACCTCTCGCGTTCCGCAGCTGGGAGAGGTGCGGCTGCCTCGGTCACAGCCGCGCAGCTTTGTCCCCCGGTAATGGGCCTGCACCGAGAGCCCATGTACAACTGGCAGGCCACCAAGAGCTCAGTGAAGGAGCGCTTCGCGTTCCTCTTTAACAACGAGCTGCTGAGCGACGTGAGGTTTGTCGTGGGCAAAGGCCGGCTGGCCCAGCGCATCCCGGCGCACAAATTCGTGCTGGCAGCTGGAAGTGCCGTCTTTGACGCCATGTTCAACGGGGGTATGGCCACCACGTCTACGGAGATCGAGCTTCCAGACGTGGAGCCAGCGGCGTTCCTCGCTTTGCTCAGGTGGGTCGGGATGAACGGTGTGTCGCGGGTACCGTGGATATTCAGGAGGCAAACTAACTACCAGCAAAGTCTGGATCGCTGACAAAGCGACTCGCATCGATCCACGTATGCAGTGAGCCTTTCTTGACCGAGACGACATCAGCTATTCTGCATTTGAAATCAATGGTTTAAGTTTGTCAGGTGGTTTGTGCGTGGACTTAATGCAAAATGTAAATGCTGACAAATTATTTATCCATATTCCCAGTATCTTGTATCTATAGGTTCACACTTTAAAGAGCAATCAGTATGAATTACGTGAATGGTTAAAAAGGGACAGTGCTGTTAATACGAGGAGTTTTTTGTTACCAAGCGGGGGTACATGCTTTTCGTACCAGCCGAGGTGCGATTTCCCTACCAGTTTGCTTCGGGACTTGTCATCCACGCTGTCCGCTCACTTTAAGGTTTCTCTACTCGGATGAAGCGCACATCGGTCCGGAAACGGTGATGACCACCCTGTACACCGCGAAAAAGTACGCGGTGCCGGCTCTGGAGGCGCACTGTGTGGACTTCCTCACCAAGCACCTGCGCGCGGACAACGCCTTCCTGCTGCTGACACAGGTGCGCGAGGCGCCGTGAACTCGCGGGGCGACACTTGTATGCTTGTATCACCTGAGACTGCAGGGAGTTTGAAACGCGCACGATATGTTTAGTATTTATTCCTAGTAATATACACATAAGAAAAGTAATTTATTGACACCCTTCTTGAGGAAACTGTCTTTTTTGGAAATCATGTCTTGCTCTCTGTGAGATATGGAGACACTTTCAGATGAGTAAGATTGAGGATCACAGTGTAGGATCATCCAGTGCCTCAAACCCATTGAGCCCAAACCGAGCTGTTTTGTGATACACACACACAAAAAACCACAACTGCTTACCATTTTTTAAATTCTGTGTAATCCTGTAATAATTACAATACAGTTTTTTAGTATTGACTTCTCGGTGTTTGATAATGGTGTGCCGCCTTCTTCCGCAGGCCAGACTGTTTGATGAGCCCCAATTGGCCAGTCTGTGTCTGGACACCATTGATAAAAGCACAGCTGATGCCCTTAATGCCGACTGCTTCACTGACATCGACTTGGGTATGAGTGTCTTTATGCTGCGCCTCAGTGCTTCTCTGCCATCTGTGTGTGCGTTTCATGCGAAGCGGCATGTTCATGCAATGAATTCAGCCGCATGAAACTGTGACTCCTCGTGACTGATACATTATTTATTGTACTGGAAGTAATCTTGACTTCAAAGGAACAATGAAAACTATTTTGTGCTTCATATATTAAACATTCTATGGCTAATGATAACTAAATACATGCTATATAAACAATTTTGCTATAGGTCAGGTGATTTGCCGAAGGAAAAAAATGGATAAATGTTATTGCCGAGTTATTTTGGGTTAGTTGTAGTCCAGGACTGTTTCGTTAGGCTGTGAGAAATCCCAGTGTGGTGACGCCTTTGCCGTTTGGTACGCTTTGTACCTGCTCTGACTCCCTGGGCCGCAGACACGCTGTGCGCCGTGCTGGAGAGGGACACGCTGGGCATTCGGGAGAGCCGACTCTTCGGCGCCGTGGTGCGCTGGGCAGACGCCGAGTGTCACAGGCAGCAGCTTTCACTAACTCCAGAGAACAAACAGAGAGTTCTGGGGAAAGCAATGTCGCTCATACGCTTCCCACTGATGACTGTGGAGGAGTTTGCGGCAGGTAAACGCTGGCTGAGGGAGACGTGATTGTTTTACAAATACAGAAGTACTTCGACATTGCATTTTACTCGCAGATAAAGCATTTTGTTCATTAACAGTACCACTTGTACTCATCGTTTCTGTACTTTGCAGTTGTCTTTAAAAAAGCTTAATTATATAAGTGTAATATAGCGTTTTTAAAATGCAAATTGTTTTAACTTGTGCCTTTTAAGTTGTGCTAAAAGATGAATGACTAAACCGTTTTCATGTCTGAATTGCTGAAGTTTGTCTGTTTTATTTCCAAACAATGAAAGATTAATGGTGCCAGTCTGACATTCTTTCTTGTGCAACAGGGCCTGCCCAGTCTGGAATATTGTTTGATCGGGAGGTGGTAAATCTGTTTTTACACTTTACAGTAAACCCCAAACCCCGCGTTGACTACATTGACAGGCCAAGGTGTTGTCTCAGGGGACAGGAACGCAGCATTTGTAGGTTTCAGCAGGTAGAGAGTCGATGGGGGTACAGCGGAACCAGTGACAGAATTAGGTAAGGTCATGTTCATGTCGGCTGCTCTCGTCTCACTTCCTGCATTGAATGCCTGGGTATCAGGTGCTGAGATTGAACTCTTCCCGTCCCCCTTTTTCCTCTTGTCCACTACAGGTTCAATGTAAATAGACGTATATCAATAGTGGGGTTTGGACTTTATGGTTCTATTCATGGACCGACGGACTATCAGGTCAATATTCAGGTATGTTGTGCTGCCCGTGCCTTTAAGTATCTGGACACTTCATTTGGCTTCTGACAGTTACAGTGACTTTATTTCCCTATTTTATTGTATGTAATGTAATGTCTCCTTTTAGATAATTGAGACTGACAAAGGCCAGATGATTGGACAGAATGACACAGGATTCAGTTGCGATGGCACAGCAAACACGTTCAGGGTGATGTTCAGGGAGCCCATCGAGATCCTACCCAACGTGAGCTACACTGCTTGTGCTACTCTGAAGGTGTGTTGTGGTTCGAAGCAACTGTTAAATCCATGAATGCCATTCCTAGATTGAGATGGTCAAGCACTATGGTGTTGCTTTTCCACAGGGTCCAGATTCTCACTATGGCACAAAGGGGTTAAAGAAGGTGGTTCAGGAAACATCACCTGGGACCAAGACAACATTTTTCTTCTTCAGTTCCCCAGGGAATAATAATGGTACATCAGTGGAGGATGGGCAAATACCTGAAATTATTTTCTATACCTAAAAGCCCTGGGCGTTTGCCGTCCTAAGTGTTAAAATGGAATGATAGCAATGCGACACGGAAGACGACTGCTCGCCGTTGGATGTTGCCAAGGAGATTTGACATTGACACTACATCGATTTTGGATTTCAGTGTGCTGGCGTTCACTCCATGAATGTGACTTAAGATGCTGTTCGCCAGATGCTGATAGAGCTGCATTTCAGAATGCTATACATACGACAAACACAAGCAACTGTTATCTAGTATGTAAATACCATAAAAGGTTCAGTGATGTTTGGGGGTCGGTTCTCACTGTACCGGCGCTTGTTCTCCCATCGTTAGGTATTAGCTGTGTAATTTACAGCAATTACGAGAGAGTCCGGTACCGTGTTGAGCGGTCTCTCGTTTTACATTGATACCTGGAAGGCAGCCTCCCGAACCAGGCTGCAGTTTACTTTGTATCTTATTGCACAGGCAAATATATGTGCATCAAGAAAATTATATGTGCACTTAAAGATTTAGAGTTCTATATCTTAAATAACAGAGAAGAAAGCACTCCTAAATATACATACAATCCCGGTCAGCGTGGCGAGGACCTTCAGAATATGTTTAAATAACACCATGCACTCCCAAATGCATCGACGTAATACAAAAAGAGAAACTCATTCTGGACGCGTTTTTATTTCCTCCAGCTATTATAATTCATATGGCCAGTATTTCGGTCCGAATCTTAAAGGTGCACTTGCCCGTTGGAAGACAAAAAATCTTCTTGTTCATGCACTGTTCTTTCTAAAATGAAAATACAAATATAGACGTCGACAAAATGAGCTCTACACCTTTTTCAGGAGTTTCGATTGTTATATGTATGGATTATTTTTGAAACAAAAATGTTTTTGTTTTATCTGTTTTGATTATTGTGAACGACGTTTACCCGGGGAACTTGGCGAGTTACTATTAAAATCACCTGACGGAAGCTAGCTCCCCCTTTGATGGCTGCTCGCGCATGCGCAATGGCAGTCCGGAAGTAGTAATCACTGTAAGATGTCTGCCCTGTTAGTAGGATTATGTTGGGCTATATAAATGTGTCTAAAATACTCGTTTTCAGGTATTTTGCGCCACGTTTTCTATCACGACAGTCACCTCCAAGTGGAACTTTACATATAATATATATAATCTCGTTCTCGTCGTTTCACCTGAGTGTCCTACCTTATCGTAGGCTGTCGAAATCAGGTTCCATTTGCAGTCTCCCGGGAAAGCGTATAATCGGGAAGTGCTCAATGCCTAAAAAAAACAAAACGGTGAGGATTCGTGCACCACATTTCCATGTTGCACATCAGTACCATAGCTACATCTATATTGTACTGCACTGCAAAGTGCTACGCATGTAACCTTTAGGCATAATCTTGAATCTGTATTCAAGTACCGATTTAACAAATCTGATTTTTATTGAAGAGTGTACAGAACAAAGGTGCGGCAGAGGATGCGGAGTCCCCATTGGGCCCCGTTGTACGTGACAAAAGTGGACTCGTCTGTATTGCTATACATGCAAAGCCTGGGTCAAAACAGAATGCCATCACAGGCAAGTTAACTGTTACCCGGCGCTCTAACATGCAGGTGTCCGAACTTTTTTTTAACGTCTTCAATGGATGCATGTAAAATATCATAGTTATTGATTGAGCTGGTTCAGTTATTTGTGTTTGTGATTGTCAGCTGTGTCCGAGCGGACCGTGGACGTCTGTATAGCTGCAGCTCCGTCCGACGGCGAAGCGAACGCAGAGCTGGTCCGGTATCTCTCCAAGGTGCTGGAGCTGAGGCGAAGCGATGTCGTTTTAGACAAGGTTTGTACTTTGGTCGGATACCTTTTCAGAACCGCATTTCCTACAAAATCGGTGTAGTTTGAATTTTGCCTCCACATTAAAATAGTTTTGCAAAAATTGTTTGTAATGAAACAAAAATACCCTCAGCTACGAAGATGTTCTCTCTGAAGTTCTCATTAGGTCTTGGGTGACAATTAGCCAACAAGGATAATGTATTATAGAGTGGATGTAATTTCCCTGGTTTTACTTGATCAGTTTTATCTGTTTTAAACTAGGGGTGTAGATCCCGGGAGAAAATAGTTAAGATTTCGGGCTCCATGAGCCCAGAAGACGTTCTGCAGAAACTTAAAAAAGAAGCTGCCTCATAGGCGACTGGAAAGCTGGAAAGAGTGATCATGACACCAGAAAGTCTCCCTGTGTGGAAGACAAAAAGGCACCGGGACGGCAGGCTATCCAGACTACGTGAATCATGTGACATCCCGCTATTTCCGGCACCAACAGTAACTTCCTGGGCTTTGGTGACATTTGTCAGGCAATCTGTCATCACTTGTACTTTCTTTCTTTGATACATAACTGCAATAAGATATGCTAATGAATTGTTTATATTGAGTGACACGTGAATGGTGATTGAGGTAAAATCGAAATGAATTATTTTAATATAAAAGTTTGCAATTGTTTGTACCAGTAACAGACAAAAAGCATCGACCCTACAGAACCTGCTTTAAAGATGTGAGTGTGCAGTGTATGTTAACATTCTCTCCATTCGTTTCCAGCCGTGAGCTCACGATTAAAATATCTAGATGCTAATTGTTATTTTATCTTCATACACAAAGGGGAGCTAGTGAGTCGGCGTTTAGCTTTAGATACCGTGATACTGTCATTGCTGGCTCCTTTAAGGTTACTTAATGATTATGGAAGGTGTTCAGTAGCTGGAATGAGAAAATGCACAGATTGCCACTGGTGAACAGAGCTGCTCGCTGAAAATAACATCTGAGTAATGTGATCTTTAATTTTCAGCAGTATTTCAAATATCAAATGACTAATCTTTCAATTTTTGTGAAATCCCTTGAATAAAAATAAGAATTACCCTCACACGACTGTCTTTAAATCCTTCTCTGAGTGAATCTCGCTTCATGTAATAAAGTAGACCACTCACCAGCTGTCCCTTCATTCTCCACTAAAGATTGCTGATGGCATGTTTCTGAATCCCTTTCTTACTGAGGGGCATCTACAGAGTCACAGGAAGCTTCTTCTGTAGTACAGATCCATCAGCACCCAAGGGATTTAGTCAGGCTTACACTGGTGCTTGTTACAGCCCAAAAAGACCAGTTACAAATTAACTTTGATATGCACAGGCTACAGGTCAAAACAGAAGCAGTACAGATGTTACCACACTTCAGGTTGCTAAGTATCTTAGCTGGTTTGGCCAAACAAAGCTGTTTCAGTCCTGGATTGACTGTCTGTAGCCCAGGGGTGGGCAATCTTTTCTGCAAAGGGCTGGTGTGTTTGCAGGTTTTTGGTGTAACCTTTAGGTCAGCTGTTCAAAGCCAGGTGTGAGGACTCTTCAGCCAATCAGTCCTCTAATTAGTAATCTAATTAGGGCTTGCAGTGAAACCTGCATACACAGCAGCCCTTTGTGGATAAGATTGCCCATCGTTGCTTTAGCCCATTGTTCAGCTTCATTCATCCATTTTCCAGTTTATCCTGATCAGTCATGAGTCAAGTTTCCATCATTTTAGAGTATCACCCCAGACTAATTCTTAGCTGATGTGTGATCAAGTGTCTCCTCATGGTAGCGACGCACAAATGAGGCATGCAACACCAACATGTCCTCTTATAGAATCTTATAGGATCCTCAGGCTTCTCCATGGCCTTTTCATAGTTGTGATGAATCTGTTCACCTCACTACCGGTCGTCCTCTGTCTCTTTTACCCTTTCCAAGCATTCTAGTCTTTCCCAGCTAGGTCTTCTCATAAGAAAAATAAGCTAAAGAATAAACCATTCCTTTCTAGCAGAGGTCGATAATTCCAGGTCCAGAAAGTAATCCAGACCAAGATTTTGTTTCAGCCAACTAGTCGAGCATAAAAAGTCACAGAGGACTTAGCTAGTTGGTTGAAACAACATCTGAATTGTCCACCTCTGTTTTCCAGACAGAAAAGGTTCTAAGGTGAATTGCTAGTATTGGCTTTCTACAAAAATTTCACCTGAAGTCTATTTAATTCCTCTGGAATTTGAAATTACATGTATTTTATCAAAGCTCTCCCCTCATGAACATCCCTTGCAAAGTTAACTGAATTTAACACAAGTTCAAATCCTGCGGCAGCTTTCAAAGCTCCGTTCCGGAGGGTCAAATTGAGAGATGCAACAGGTTTGTGCCTGGATGCCGACGATTAGCTGCCTGTGGGATTATAGCACGGCAGTGGCGGGGGGGTAAGTTGCTCGGGCCTCTAAAACCTGCCCACATTTGGGCTGTGCATCGTAACCCCAGGACAGCCAGCGGGGCTCTCCCCGGGGCTGAAGAGGGCCAAGCGCATGTCAGCCTCTCCCATACTTAGTACTTTAGAACAGTTAGTTCTCTTGATGCAATACTACTGTAATACTTGAATTATGGTTAAAAATGCTGGAGCGCCTACTGTAACTTCAGTGATTTTTGGAGGCACGCTTGCACATAAAAATGCACATAATTACAGCTTGGACAGATTAGGCTGGCGTGTTGGGTAAGATGCTGCATCACCCCCCCCCCCCCCCCCAGCTTGGCGGAAGGGGGTAGATGTATTCGCCTGGATTAGCTGGTTAATAGTTAAAGACTGGGGATTAGGCGATCTGTAATCAGTCACAGCTGAGAGAAGACATGGTCAGGTACAGGCTAGAGCATCCAAAGTGTGTCACTGCTAAATGACAAGAGGGCCACCCGGCAGCTGCTCTTCATGTTGTTCCCTGCACCGTCTCCACCAGAGGTCAGGGCACCACCTGCATCCGCCCCCCTCGCAGCCTCAGTCGGAGCCGGGATGGGGCTCCTATTACACAGCTGCATCTGGCTACTTTAAGTCACCATTAAACAGAGGTAGGTAATGATATGGCAGCAAAAACTCCCTCAGCTGGTTGGTTTAAACAAGATCTTGGTCTGGCCCTTTAATTTCTGAACCTGAACTATCGACGTCTGCCCTTAAAATATGCTGTGTGGGTAACTTAGCTGTCCTGAATGTGTGGTTGGCTGTGTGTGTGTGTGTAGAGCAGCAAGGACTGCCTTTTCTGTTTTGATAATATATGATTGGCACACAGTCACACTTGGAAGGAACCAGAAGTATATGACACATAGATTAGCTGATTTATAAAACTTCCCCAGACTGTGCTGGTTTTTAATCACCACCAGGACACGAAAAACCAGGAATAACCTGCACCTCACTGACCCTTGCAGAAAATCAGTCACTGTTACGAAATTACATTTGATATTTTAATGGCAACCTAGAAGAATTTGCTGCTATGTAATTCAGTAATGACCCTCATAGCATAGATTTGGCCAGCAGAGTGTCATGCCCGTCGAAGTGAATCCTGGGCTCTGGCATTTCTGTGGGCATCTGGTGGCTCTCAGGCTGAGAACAGCTCAGATTTTTACATTTTAGGGATGTACCTACCACACCCATGAGAACACAACGCAGCCTGAAATTCTATGGTCACACTCAACCATACACCTGGGTTTTCATTTGGATCTAAACCATAACACAGAGGGTCTGGGACTTACAGTAAAAGGGTAGAATTCATGAGATCCATCCGCGGCGCCAATCAGCCATAATGTCACAATACAACACGGCAAACGTCAGCTTCCAAGCCAAAGCGCCCTGGCCGATTCAGGGAACATGCCCAGCATCACTCACTTTATCTCGCCTACAATCTTCAAAAGACCCGACATCACACACACGATCAAAACACCACTGCACAGAGACAAAATTCAGACACTCAGACCAAACTATGCCTCTATCAACACTTTCAGCAAGAAACATTCTCAACACACAACCTACTCTCCGTTGGAATGGTGGGAAAGAGGAGAAACAAAGCTCCTGGGAATAGCAGCGTGTGGAAACCTAGGGAACGCTAAGGATTCCATGGAATGGGCTGGGCTGAACTCCGTACACGCCTCATGAGCTCCATCCATCCATTTTCTGTAACCACTTGTCCTAATCTGGGTGGGGGGTTCATGTACCAGGATTTGAGAGATACTGTCATTCACAAAAGGCAGGAGCTAAAATCAAGGTTCGGATTTTTAAGGGAAGGTATTTCCACAGCATCACCAGTGTCTGCAATCCCAGACCTACTTTCCTGCAGGGTCCTTGTCCAGAAACGCTGTGTGTCATTTGAATAGGGCACTAATCCCTGATTATCTAACATTTGGATGGAAATATTTTCACACTGACTTACCTGTGGCTTTGACTGTGCTGCCCTGGGCTGCTTTATATTCACACGAGTGTCTCACAGAGCACACGCCCAGCCTGGTCACATGACCACCACAGGGCAAGTACATGACCTCGAAAAAAATAGTCTCTCTCACACAGACATGAACCCCCATGCCTGGATACTGCACAAAAATGGCATCAATGCAGAGCATCTGTCTGGTATCACACATCATTATGCAGTACACGGTGTACTGACTAGAGTATAGCAAGTATTACAAGTATTACACAGCTCATTAGCTTAGCACGTTTAACATTTCTCGCACCATTACCCATGTCTTCCATCGACGCTGTGTCATCCTAGATCTTCTGGGATTTCTAAAAAGGCAAAAAAAACTACAAAACTAGGACCTCTAAGCGCACAGCCAAGCATGGATGAACATCACAAAGAAATGCAACTGGCGACTTTTCAACCTGCAGGGGGATGAAATTTATGCATGCGGGATGTTAAGGGGAGTCACAGAGGGAGGACCTTAAATGGCCCAGCTAGATTAACAACGTGCAGGTGCAATCAGGGGGACACGCCACGTGTCGCTCATGGCCAATCAGAAGCAACCGTCCAGCAAGACCCCAGACCCCCAAAAGGGGAAGCTAAGTGTGTTTCTCACAGCAACAAAGAGTTAAGGAGGAAAGCTGGAGGGAGAGGGAAATAAAGAGTTTATATTAGGAATCTGCGGCAATAAATGACCCATTATAATCTTACTCGGAGCAAAGTGTAATTACACCATTTTATTTTCATTATATCAAGTAAAAATATCAGCTAACATGCAAAAATGACAAAAAAATAATTGAATCCAACTGTGAATTCATTAGAGGTAAATCACCCAAACAGAGACTAAGTCACAACAGAAAGTAATAATCAAGTTTCAACAAAAGTGAAGATTTCTGGTGTCTGGTTTTAGTGGTCTAGAAAATAGATGTATCTGGGACAGTAACATAACACAAGAGAGATTACGGAGAATCATCAATTAAATGAAATGCCAGTCAGATTGATACAGTTAAAGTTCTTTTGCATATAAATGTTTCCATGGTAACGGGACCCAGGAGAAGTCAGATTTCTCAGTTCAGCAGAGTCCTAATTGCTTTGTTCTTCATGACGTATTAATTGCAGTGGCCCACACCACTGTCTAACTCCTGGCACACTGCTGCTGCATGGCAAGGTGGGGGGGGGGGGAGGAGTCTTTCTTCGGAGAGTGACAGAGCCCCCGAAACCACGGGCCCCATTTATGCAGAATGCCCTAAAAAGTGCACTGACTGGGGGAGAACATTTTAAAAAGCGCAAGTGTCAATGACTCACTTATCCTCAAACGAGAGTTAAAGGCGTCAGACATCCTAGCTGTAAGATTCCTTAAATCACATAAGGTGAGTTTCTAGAGAAGTTTTGCAAATGAAAGGTATGTCCTAAATTATTTGACTTGTTTTAAATAGGGGTATGTTTGGAGTGTGTGCACTGCACTTGCGTGGCCAAGTCTGCAAGCCATGCAGTGGCAGAATGCACCCTGCCTTAGCCCCCCCCCCTTCCTGAACATAAAAACCTACAGTAACACCATGGGGAAAAAGTACCAAAATGCAGCTTGACATCCTTTACGACGAGAAGGTGAAACAATGCCCAAGCTGCAGGTTAAGGGCCGTGTTTGTGGGTGAAGGAAATCTGTGAGTGCCGAGTGTATTTACCTGCATGGCACTTTTCACTCAGCTTATTTATCTGGATGAACTTATTAAATTCTTTCTCCACATTTACACAGCTGCACAGTTAAGCTGCTTATTCAATGGTGCAAGAGCACGCCCCACCCCCACAGGACCTTCTGGTCACGTGATCAGCCAGCTGTCTACTTCTCTTTAAATCTTAAAGCATCTCGTTGAAGCTGTTCTCTTGCAATGTACTGATATAAATCCAGTCTATTGTATACTAGCTAAATAAGAATCTCAGTTAACCCTTCCCCAGAGGATCCAGCCCTTCTCATCTCACTGCTGCATCAGATATCTCGTCTTCCTCATTTCTCTTGTTTTCAGAGCACTTGGGTACAGAGCTAGAAAGCACTGCCATATGCAGTCAGCCATCATGTGACCACGCACAGAAGCATGCACTCCTGGAGATCAGCTGATCATTCTTTCTGGCCTTCAGGACACTGTCTGTCTTGCCTTCAATGCTCCAGTGACTGCGGCGATGCAGGGTGCGCCCCCCGCGGCCCCCGACCCTCTTTACCTAGTATATTAACATCTTCAAGATTACATGAAAATGCTGACGGACAGAGAGAATCGCAAGCCAGTCTGACATGCAGATTTCACATGCATTTACCAAAAGTTATTTTACCTGAAAGATGTTCTAAGTGGGAGTTTGCATGTTCTCCCTGTGCCGTCGTGGGGTTTCCTCTGAGTACTCCGGTTTCCCCCCACAGTCCAAAAACATGCTGAGGCTGATTGGAGTTACTAAATTGCCCGTAGGTGTGCCTGTGTGTGT
>JAODUD010000019.1:15046734-15058442 GCA_026784285.1 Stomatorhinus walkeri | reverse complement strand
TAGATAGATAGATAGATAGATAGATAGATAGATAGATAGATAGATAGATAGATAGATAGATAGATAAACTTTAAAGTAAATCATAAGTTTAAGACATTTATTTAATTTGTCACTGCAGCTCCTGCACACGGTTAATGTCCAGCGAAACGCAGCGGTCCTGGCTGGCACTGCCTGGGGCTGAAACTGCCCCCCCGGTTATATTTGTCAGCAGCTGCCGCATCGCTTACTAAGCAGGCATGAGCATAACGGCTAATTTTACCGCCAGCGGCCATCGTGCGCACGATCTTTAGTACGTCAAAGTAGCAAAATCCTCAGAAACGGCTCCCCGGCACCAAGGTATCATAGCATTTATTTCTTCAACGCAAAAAAGGCAAAAAAACAAAGTTTTTTTTGCGAACATAATATTTTGACAAGGTATGACTGTCGAGTTTAAGTCAGACAGCGTGAGTGTGTTTTGCTTGGAGACGGCGTTTTCATTAGGAATGTTTTGAATTGCTTCAAATTAATTTCTAAGAGCTGACCAGCATAACTTTTTTACGAACTTGATAACATCTATTTTAGGAAGGCGCTAGGGCCACGTTTGAGCATAGTAATAGTGTCCATACCGTTTATACTACGTATTGTACTACTGTAAAAATTAGACATTATGTGGAGTATTGGACAGATGTGTGCATTTCTTTGATCATTATCAGTAATTTGTGTGAATGATTTGTTTGTAAGCTTAGGTAAAGCTTTTTTTTTTGCTTAATAAATGGGTAACAGGCCTTAAAACAACATATAAGACTGTATTCCTCAATTTTCCAGTTTTGGGTCTCAGAGTGTATAATAAAGTACATTTATTTAAACTAAGGACAAACATTTTTTGTTCTGCAGTATTAGATCATAATAAAAAAACATGAAATGTTCTGATCTCTCCAGGTTCTTCGGGCAGAAAAGGACTGGCGTGCCTCCCTTAAAAAGACAGATCTGTCAGTATGGAGGAGCAGGATCTGTACAATGCAGAAGAGGGCAGCGCTGAGGACCAGCGGGGGGTTTGGGGTGGCAGCGCTGACGGAGAGCCAGACAGAGAGCTACGTGTCCCGGGGAAAGCGGAGCGACACGGCAGACAGAGTAGGACAAAGATTGCGGAAGAGAAACGCCTAAAAGAAAAAAAACGAGTCACTCCTCCACCCTCCACGTTCCAGCGCTTCTCGGTGGACACCAATGAGTCTCTGCACTTCGAGCCTTACATCCCGTCAGACGAGGATGAGCCGCGATCACCCAGCTTCAGGGGAGCGACGGTGTACAGCGACGAGGTTTTCGAGGAAGAGGGTGATACAGAGGAGGGGCCAGCGACGGAAGATGCGGGTGGGAGTATGGTGGACCTTAAAGAGGGGCTCGGGGGGCACAGTGAAAGAGACCCCCCCGTCGTCTTCTGCATGGACTGCAAGGTGCCCACCAAGGATTCCCAGAAGCTGTTTGGACCTCACAAGGACCATCGGGTGATCCAGATATCCAGAGCAGCAGACGAAGTCAAGGTAACATGACATATGTCCAGAAGGGGTTTAGAGAGACCGCTTCATTGACAATGTAGGATAAACAAGGTTTTGAGGAACCATTAAGAAATAAACAGTGTGAGGACCCTGTTTTAAAGAAACAATTTACCCAGTCGTGACACTTGAAGCCTATGAAAAGAAAGAGGGTAATAACATTTAAATGCAATACCCAGAAGTTATTAAAAAGAGTAGTAGGATCATCACTTGTCATAAAGAGCCCTGCATGAGGTCCCATAGTGGTGCTCCCTGTGTCCTGCTGATTACTGCTGTACATCCCCTCTTCCATCCCAGGAAGACCTTCAGAAAGGAATGCACAAGCTGGAGGAGCAGATTGGCCAGATGGAGAACTTTGCAAGCCACTTGGAGGAGATATTCATCACTGTAGAAGTAAAAATGGAATGCCTGTTAATCAGTGGGTTCATGGAGTCTCACACTGTACTAGAATCCATGCTGGGGGGGGGGGGGGGTGTTTAGTGGGGACTCTCCAAAAAGAAAGATCTAAACGAGTCAAACGGGGGAGATTTAGAAACATAGAAACATGGTCCATTGCTCATTGGTCAGATGAGCTGAGGTGAGGCATTTATCAGAGACCTGGTCAATCAGGGAGGATGAATATTTTGTCACACCTCAGTAAGGCTACAGTTTCCATCTCTCCATCCTCCACCAGTTGATCTCAGTCAGGATGACTGTTCTGTATATAGTGTACCTCTCCTCTTTGACAGTTATACTTTGTATTGTTTGATTTCAATCATTTGAATCATATTTATTATATAGCACATTGAGAGGCACCTTATTGCCTGCGGTGATGGTATTTCAAGGCAAGTCCCCTCCGGTTGTGGTCATAAGTCCCGTTACCTTGTATGGTTTTTGACTGTCCCAGATGAAAGATTACCAGTGTGGAAGAATCATGGCGATATCTTTGGCCGTGGCTCCAAAACGGTGGTCCTGCATGGCGCTGTCAGAGAGGTGCAAAGATAAGCACTGTCACAGTCGTACAACCAAGGATAGGCTGGGACATTTTATATGACTTGCTCACAATATCACTGCTGTTATGACCTACGTCTCCTAACCAACCAACGCCGATGACGACTTACTCTTGCATATAGACTCACGTCATAGCCTGTTCAGTAGGTGTTATCGTACAGGCTACATCGATGTCATATTTACATTTATTATATCCATGTCGCACAGTGTGGCCTATGCGATTGCTGAAATCACACAGTCCATAGAAGGCATTAGTTAGGGGACTCGGATGGATGGGGGTGAACTGGACCCGTATCTGTGCAGGAGAACTTTGGCAGGCAGGAGCAGAACCTGGAGCAGCACTACAACGACGTGCTGCAGGTCCTGTCCCAGCGCAACGAGCAGGGGGCAGCCCAGCTCCAGGACAAGAAGAAGCTGAAGCTGGAGGCCTTGTACACACAGCTGCTAGAGTGTGGGAAAACCCTGGACGTGTCCAAGGAGCTGATAGAGGAGGCGCAGCAGATCTACAGGAGCGAGGACAAGACGGCATTCCTGCAGGTCCGCCACTGGCAATGTTCATTTAGCCCTCTGTTATTGGTGAGACGGATCTGGGTTTTAATTTAAAACATAAAATGTCTTATCAGGCTGTCACACCTGCATTACGGAGGTAATATGACCTAAGCTATTCAGCGTGAGTATAGATGGCTTGTTGGCTGGAACAGCCCTCGCAAGTGAAGTTTGCCATCGCATTGGAATGCCCGCAAAGCATGCAGGGAGCTAATTACTGCGACTGCTAACCTGCATGCATGAGCTAGCATCTAAGATGGGAGTTTGACCCTCTGTGTCTTTTCGATGCATTTTTACAAAACTCCGTGCGATTATAAATAATGTCTTGTCCCTGAAATAAGCCATTGGTTGCAGACTGAGGTGTGTCGTGACATTTATGTGATGCTTCTAGGCACGAGTTCCCCATTCACGGTTTGGTATTAATGCACACATACATTTGTCTTGAAGCAGAATAGAAGAATTGTCCCAAGATGAGTCAAAAATCAAGCTGTCAGCCTCCATGGACTTTGAAAATACTCCAGTGGATTTCTCAGATGTTAAGCAAATGATGGATTCAATCAATATTCTCCCAGGTTCAGTGACTCCAGCTTTCCTTCCAACCTTGAATACTCAATTAATTGACTATTCTCAGAGCATTTACAATTACGTGGAACAAAAGGATTTGAGTTATATAGCTTATGATGTGCTATGTGTTTCAGCCCTGTCTGAAGACACAGTCCCTTTAAACTGATGAATTTGTTTCCCAATCCAATCCTCAGGAACCCATAGATAGTCCATCAGGTGCTGGGAGAGAGCAAAGATGTGGCCTGTATGGCAGAGAACTGGGAGGGGGCAAAAATATGGACCGTCTATTGGTCCCCAAGGACAGGATTGGGAAACGCTGCTCTAGGGGCATAACAGAGCCATTGATATGACCCCTGTTCTGTTTCAGCCCCCTCAGCCCCCGTCATCAATCCCCAGGTCCCCAACTCAGCCTCAAGCACGTCGGCACGCGTGTGCTGGAGCCTGTTCTCCAATGACACTGTGGATTTCTACGACCTGCATTACCATCCTGTGCTGGATGATGCAACGTTCACCGGCCTGCAGGCACAAGACGGTAAGGGGGGGGGGGTAGGACAGTGTGACACGCCCAGTACCTAAAATGGCCAACAACCTTCACAAGTCTGACCAAAACTGTGTGCTCAAGTGGGCTGTGCTCGAGGTCTGTGCTCTCCATCTTTGAGACGTGTTAAGGCCATTTCACACCGAACGCGGCATGAGAAAATGACACTAATTCGATGGATCAGTAACTTTCACACCAAACATGATGCAAAATTTTCACAAACGATTGAGAAAAGTTCGCATAGCGAAAGGAATTGGCGACGCATGCTAGCATCAGTGAAAATAAGTTTTTCTGGTTTTTTTTTGCAAAGAAGTGAAACGAAAAAGGTGAAGATACTGATACATTCAGTTTTAAAAAAAGCTTTAACTTTACGATGACTTTTTCTGATGGTATTGGATATTTATTGTATTGTATTGTTTACAAATCAAGCAAAAATAAAAATTGTAGTATAATATACCACAGATAACCCTGCCAATAGTTATAAATTTGTTATATATTAAACTGTGGGCCATGGTTTAATATTATCCCCGAAGCATATTATAAACCATAATAAATTAAGGAAAAACAAACAAAACTAAAACAAAAACACAAATAAACGAACATTAAATAAAACATAAATACAAGCAACCAGATCAGCTGCAAAACAGCATAACGTACCTCTGCCATCAAATAAGACCAGATAGCAATGTTATGTGGATGGACATTCAAATAAGACCAGATAGCAACGATATGTGGATGGATATTCTCTTGATCAGATAGGTTTTATTTTGAGAATCAATTCTAATGATAAATTATAAGGGGAAAAACATGAAATTTTAAATGCTAATACTATTATAAGGAGCAGGATATGAACCACTATTGGCAGAGTTACTCATGGTATCGCCCATTATTACAGGCTAGTGTTGTTAACAAAATGAAAGGTTTTTTTCCTATTTAAAAAAGCTGCTTACATCCTACTGGCCGTTCGTTTTTGATCACATTGAAAACTGCAGGAATCAAGCTGTCTCAGAGTAAAAAAATGATGACTCATAAAAATGCAAAATTGTCAGACTTCGTATGAAAGACTTCATTGAAATATGTTTGTTCATTTCAGAATGATGTCATTTGTTTTTTTTTTTTTGGTGGAAAAAAATCAGACTTGGTGTGAAACAACCTTAACTGTTTGGGCTGAATGATAGAAGCAGGGTACAGAGTAAATGCGAAGTGAGAAGCAGCTGAGAAAGATCCGGTATCAGCAAGGCATCCTTTTTCTCTCCTTTTTTTCCTATGATTCACCTCTCTCAGGACACCTCTTAAGGATATAAGCACTGTGCATTTGTGAATGATGCTTTGAAAAGTGTGTCTGTGAAATCGACACAAATAAGAGGAGTCCAGACCTGGACTTGGGCTAGCAGTCTGAGCTTTTGTCAAAGCCAGTGTCAGGTTTCATCTGAAGGGCTTTGCTTGCTCTCAAAGATTCCTGTAGGCAGCTCGTCCAGGAAGTTCAGTGGTCCCCGCAACGTGGCGAATGGCTGCTCTTATATTGTCACCCCCAGCATTGGAAATCAGGGTAAAGGAGACGTACTGTACCGTGAAGGACCTGCTGCCCAACGCACAGTATGAGTTCTGGGTGACGGCGACAAACACCACAGGCGTGAGCCCCGCCAGCGAGAAGGCCGTGTACATGACGGGTAAGGGGCGCTCCTCCACAGGTGACCCCTCCTTTTAGGTGAGCCTGCCCCGCCTCTGAGAGCATCTCCCCCCCCCACAGTACCCTCGCCTCCCGTCATTAAGCCACGGGAGTGCGCCAGCTGTCCCGAAGCAGCACTGATCCGCTGGGAGTCCGGCAACGCCAACCCCGTGGACTCCTACACCATGGAGCTGAGCGAGATCGGGGCTGAGGGAGGCGCTGACGGCGTGACTGAGTGAGGCAGCCTCGCCGGGGGAGACGGACGGGACACACGGGTGGATTACGATGGGCCGCGGCGGGGCGTAGAGGATGTGATGCCATTATTCACACATTACTTTACTCCAGCACTGATCGCCAACCCCACCTAAGTCTAACACCTATGCCTCACAGACTCATTCTGCATGTACGGTGACCTCCCCTTAATGTCCTCCAAGGTCCATAGTGGCTGTCCCCACCTGCGAATGCCTTGTCCAACTGCAGCCATGTCGGCACTACTCCATCTGCGTCAGGGCCGTGAATATCGGGGGTCCCAGTGAGCGCAGCGAGCCCATCATCATCCAGACCACAGGTGGGTATCACCCCACCCAAAGCATGCATGTAGATGGCCCAGCACCTCTGAACCTTGAAACCTGCATCTATTCCTGCTGAGTTAAGCTGCCGGATCCCTGCAACTCTGCCCGGCATAAGTGCCTGGAAGATGGATGCACGTGCATACAAACACACACACAAATCTAACCGCTCTGGGTTTCACCCTTGGGACGGCAGGCACATCCTTCCACCTGTTGGAAGACACTGCCCATCCCTGCCTGTCCATCTCCAGCGATGGCCTCACCATGTTCTACACCGACGAAGACTTACCCCTCAGCGGCATGGTTTTCAGCGACAATACCTTTGCCCGGTACGACCTCTGAGGCCAAGCAGAAAACTCATGCGGTTCACGTCGAGAAAGCGTTACATCTGTCTCACTAGAACAGCATGGGGGAGTTAATGACTTAAATGTAAGAAATACATTAGACATCAAAATGCATAATGTAATCAAGTAATCAGGAAAAATGGCAAAGTAACAAGTAGTAAAAAATCACTGCAATCTTGGCTGTTTAACAAAGTCTTGCTGTTTAAAGGGAACCTAGGTCCTGTCTGCATATTTCCGCTGTTTATAATTAAAGTTCACGTTTGAAAATATTGTAATAAAAAAAGCAGAGCGAGTAGCTCATGGTGCAGGTGTACACCTGCTGGCAGACTGTCTGCTCTGCGAGGCAGGGCACCAGATGTAGTCGCAGATGGACTCCCCCCCCCCCGCTTTCAGGTGCGTAGCGGTGCTGGGCGAGCTCATCCCCGTCCGCGGGAAGCACTACTGGGAGGTGGAAGTGGAGGACAAGACAGAGTTCAGAATTGGCGTGGCTTATGAAGACACCCAGAGGAACGGCTTCTTGGGGGGGAACAGCACCTCCTGGTGCATGCGCCATGTTATCACACCTTCCAGGTGAGAGTGCTCTACATACCAGAGATGTTAGGACTTAGCTGCACCAAACCACAAGGCAGGTAAGAGTAACAAAAATACCCATTAATAACCTTTAAGCCAACTCATGGGCATTATGGGAACAATACTGAGCAAATGAAAGATGGTATTAGATTATCTGCTTGAGCAATATAGTGATAGGGCTGTTCCCATGGCAACACCATGTTTTGCAAACCAGCAATCCACAGACTTTTGCGTCAGACAGTCTGTCAAGACCGTACACACAGCAAGAAGTAGAGGGTCTCCACAACTTGCTGCCTCTAAAACAGGCCTCATGTGATTCTTAGGCACAAGTATGAGTTCCTGCACAATGGCTGGACCCCGGAAATCCGGATTACGGTTCATCCCAAGCGGGTCGGTGTCCTGCTGGACTGTGATGCGGGGAAGCTGTCCTTCTTCAATGCACACCTGGCCCAGCACCTCTATACCTTCCAGTGCCGCTTCCTGCACCACGTGCATCCCTGCTTTGCTTTGGACAACCCAGGCGCTCTCACGCTCCACAACAGCATCGCTGCTCCTGCTTACACAATGTTTAACTGATCTCTGAGCTTCTGTCTGCTTCAAAAATGCCTGATGTTTTTTCACAAAGCAGAACCAAGGACATACTAAAGGTTTTTAGCTTGAATTTCAAACCTCACAGGTACTTTGGTCATTAGATGACCAAAATAATCCACATCTATGCTTATTATGGTGTTAACAGAGCTGAATTAGAGCCCAGTGTGTTTCAGAAAAACCTTAATTCCAATATTGCCTTGGCTTTATCTAGGTTACCCCTTGTTAAACAATAAAATAATAATCCAAATTGATGTTTTGACATCAATAAAGTCCGATACCAGCTTTTTCACGAGAATTTATTAAAAGGTTTCAGCTACGCCGGTTATTAAAGAAATAAAGGGATATGCTGCATGTAGGCTACACGAATCTGTGTTTCTCAGACTACTGCATGTAAAAACTGGAGGGAAAATAGGTGAATAGTGTGATAGACTGTAAAAGATAAAGCGAACTGGAACCATAACTGGCGATATTAACCCTGATCACTGGTGCTCTGACTCCTAAGGACCCAGGTTAATGGATCGAGCACAAAAATGCAGAATAGCTATCAGACTGTCATCTAAAGCAATAGCCATAATTTAGGTTTGCGTCATGTAAGATTTTTTTTATCCACTGGCAAACGCATGGATTATTCTCGTCAAAATAAACAAACCAAACTGACTCCACTATAAATATTTAGATTGGATGACCGGTCAATACCTCTTACCATGTACCCTAACGCTGATCAGCTAATACAACCCGAAATAAACGGCAGCATATCTCCCCCTTAAGTTTGAGGCCGGTAGTGTCACCCAGTCACCAGTTTGTCTCCATCGTGATGCATATAGTTTAGATACTTGTGCTAGAATGCTACTTTACACCCAGTCAAATCTCAGATTGGCCAATTTATATGTAGCAGCTTAATAACATTAACAACAAATTTAATATTTACATATCCTGCTTGAATAATCTTTTTTTGCCCTCACATTAAATTGCGGTGCTAATCAAAACGTGATTAGCGGTGTGATGCGCCTTTGGCAGTATCTAATAGATTGTGGCTGAACTTCACCTGCCTCTGATCTCAATATTAGCAATGTTGCAGTAAATGAACATGCAGGTAACATGTACTTATGATTAAAGAAAAACCGCGAGAACAGATCTCCAATCCAGTCTGCGAAAGCCGTTCCCATCAGGTTTCTGTAGATCCGAGCTTGCATGTCTGCAAAACCCCCAATCGGTGTGTGGGTAACAGGAGGTAGTTAACCCTACATGGTGAGTTTGATAATGTTATGCTCCATTACTGTAATGCGCCTCCACGTGGGAAAATCAAGAAGAGCAGCGGTTTAAACTTTGAAATAGCAGTGCGGGATCTTCAAAGAACTTAAAATATTTAAATTGAATAAATGGCGGATATAACATTTTAAAAGATTCAATTTAGCTTAGGGTTTTATGTGCAGATCACTTGGCGTTTATCTTCCGCCTTCCGTTTTGATGGCATCCAATGTGAAAAATCAGCCTACTGTTTAATACAGTATATTATATAAATACGGCATACATAAGCCAAACATACGTCTGAAGGTTTAGAACTTATAGTTGCTGTAGGTGTTGATGAAAAGATGACGGCACGTAACTCAATGCGACGAATAAACTTTGGACCCTACTGCATCTAATTCTCCGTCTAACAAGCACAAAACTGATAAGTTTATCTAAACACTTAAACAAAACTTAAATCATTAAGACCGGGGTGTCAAACTCCAGTCCCGGAGGCCGGAGCCCCAGGACTGGCGCAATTCGACGCCCCTATATTAAGAAGTAATACAGGAATGATACGTCATAAATTAACAATACTAGTCTACTTAGGGAAAGCGGACAGGGCACTCCGTGAGGAATGGGCGTGACAGTATGTTTTAATTGTTCCCGTAATGGATGCCCCTTGCTATATTTAAGCTTAATTATGCAAGTCTACTTGCATAAAGCTTAATTAGAATTTCATCCAACCGCTGTTCAATACTAAATCAATTAAAATAACCCTTAAGGCGCCAAGGTTGCCAACTTTCACGCAAGAACTCTTACGGAAAATGTACATAATTCCATTATAAACATAAAATTAGCTGCGTCAAAAGCGCTGGGGTAGTTAGCAAGCCGTATAGTTACGTACATGTAAATGCGTGTGCAGAATCACGCCAGGCAACTAACCGAAGTTTACAACCCCGAGGCTCCAGCATTCGGCTCGCCTCTCAGCCCAAAGCAGCGCTCACTGTTTGTAGCGCCTTGTGGGCTGTGATGAAGCGCTTGCGTCACGGTACTCGTGTGACCGTATAATCGTCAAATTGTTTAGCACCGAAATATTGCAGGTCAGTTTCGATAAACCCAATTTTTAGAACCCAAGTGCAAACACCTATAGGTCCGCTAATCGCTAGCTGTTCGCACCAGGTGAATGACAGGGATGCCTGCAGGGAGACCTGCTACACCGCCGATCCTCGCGAATGGGAGGGGTTTATAACAAGGGGCCTGACATCCTATCGCCTATCCCTGACCCTCGTTATAACCCCCCCCACTCTACACTCAGCGATTTAAAGTTGAGTTACCGCACTTATCCTCATTAAAGCCGCGGTCTGAACGCTGTCTTAGACAGAAACACGAGCAGCAGGTACAGGAACCCCACCAGTTATACCAAGTAGCTTAACAATAACCACCTACTTAAAAATAATCTGGGAAAAACCTCAGGCAGCTTCGAGAATTATAAATCGCGGTAAGATTTATTGGTCGAAGCTTCTGAAGAGAAAGTATGATTGAAAAAAAATAGCAGCGTCATGTTAATGGTGGTTGAACTTGACGTTTCACAGTGAGTGACGCGCACGTTCCATCCATCCATCGAGCCCCTTTGCTGGTGATTTCGGGCGTTGTCACACCAGCATTTAGTCTGGTTAAAATGGACTCGGATGTTTTTCTTTTAAATATGGGACTTTTAGCATGCTTCCAAACGGTTAACTACGTTATGAATTTTATTCAGTTACAGGCCAGAAGCCCTTTCACAGACTATGCTCATATTATTACGGTCGATTTATCCTATTGCTAAAAGTGGGGGTTAGTGGTCAATACTCTTGTCCAGATGCATGCATGTCTGTACACCTGAGCAAAGGCTACCCATCATCATATAAGAAGTTAGGATTACCGTTGAAAAGTCACCTCAGGGTACCAAGAAACACACAGCAATGTTTCTTGGTTTCTTCCTTTAAAGAGACTCACTGGTGATGAATTGGAAAAAGGCTTGATGTTTCCAACATTAGTATGTAGGCAAGCAGGTCACAGGTCTATTGTGGTCAAAGGAAATAAGGGGAACTAACACGAAAGACATAACCAAATAAATCTAGACACCTCTGGCAAGCTGTCACTGACAAACCCTGCTTGTTGAGGATTTGCAGACTGCAGGGCTGCGGTTCCGAATTATTTATGGTTCTGCTTAGATCTTCAGGTTCTAAGGAACAAGGTAGGGGAAGGTCATCCAAACAAACATGAAGGAGGATGACGGAGTGGAGGCAGGACAAAAGACAGGTCACAAATGGCTGTTTGGGATCTGTGTGCTGTCCTGGTTTGAGTAAAACGGTGACAAAAACAAACTCACTCTATCCCACCCAGTATGTAGCACTTTTAACAAGTGGCCATCATCAGTCCATACCTGGATGCAAAGGATAATCACAGGTATGAAATGTACTAATTACCTCTTGGGAGAGGACAGTAATCAAGACATCTTTATAGTAAAATCCATAAATCCTGATAAGCATTTCAGTTAAAAATGAATGCATCACTGCAGTTTATATA
>JAODUD010000019.1:15004241-15025773 GCA_026784285.1 Stomatorhinus walkeri | reverse complement strand
TCTGTGCCTGTAACCAAACAACTTAGCATCCAATCCCAAATGCTCCCCTGGGTGTGAAGGAAAGTTCTGGAGAAGTTTTTCAGATTTGCAAACTTGCAGAGGTACAGGACTGAAGTACGGGGGAGCAGGGTTCTCTGGTTAACAGCCGAGGTAGAAATGCAGGTGTGAAGCGTCACATGGTTAGAAAACATCAGGCCCACCGCAAACTCGCGAGATGGGAGGCCAGGTCAAAACAGGGTAACTCTCCTTGTTGAAATTTCCAGTTCACGAATGGTGCTTTTTCCCCTTTCAAGCCCAAAACTAGTGAAAATGAACAACCAAACCCCATTATAACACCATATAAAAATTTTTTATCACAACTGATTCTTAAGTCACAGACAACAGCTTACTCCCCAAATATGTACGTGCAAATCAACTATTAACACAATTAACTGTTACGGTTGTTGACAGAAATCGACATACACGGGGAGGTGATCTGCTGAAGAACATTAACACATGAGCAGTGTAACATTCACACTTGGAGCTATCACTCCGCATGGGCCACATGACCAAATAACCTTAAATAACCTCAGCGTCAAGGCTGTGACTCCCGCCGAAAAAGTCTCTTGCGTCACGAGGGTGCTGAGGAGGGAGAAGATGCCCAGCTGGCTTCCTGCCCCTGTCACACCACAGACTTCTGTAACGCATGAAGACGCTAGATAAGACCATCAGAAAGCCCAGCTTTCATTATCATCATCTGCTTATTAAATGGTTTACGCCATCGATTCGCAGCCTCACACTGCCTTTCATGTCCTCCAAATTAACATACCAAAGGCTCACTCCTCTCGCCCCCCCCCCCACTACCACTTCCAGCGCTAAGCTAACTAGGCCACCCTTCCCATTCTCATCTTGCTTTGGACCCAAGAGGGGCTTTTTTTCACAAAACTATGCCACAAATAGTAAGAGGACACAGGGAGGAAGCTTTGCATGTGGGGGCCTGAGCCTCCCCAGGTCTCATCCCTGCTCGTGACCCCCCCCCCACATCACGTTACCGCCACACATCTTCCAACCATTTAAAAAGTATATGAACGGACAGATTCAGGGTCAGCAGGATGGTGCACCCCATCAGCTGCGCAACAAAAAAAAAAAAAAAAAAGACAGCTGAAGAGGGGATAGGATGACGATGTGTGGGACGGCTCCCCCCGAAGGCAGGGATGTCCCATTGCAGTACACTGTCATTCTCCCTTTTATAATATATCCAACATAATCATTTGCAGTGTTAAATATATCAAAAGCTGAATGTTTAGTGGTGCAACTCAGCTCCCCAAAGCACAACAACAATTCTCTGTCTGAGACATGGTGCACACAGCAACCAGCTCTGAACACACACACACACACAAAGCAGGACACGTGACACCAAATGAATGAATGCATCTCTTCTCTTCCAAGTCACTGCCTTGCGTTTTGTTCTTGCCCTCTCTCACAAGCATGACAGACTGCCCCCCAGCCAAGGTTGTGAGGGGGGGGTTTTTGGGGTTCGGTCCTCTGCCCGGCTGCCCTCCAGAAGTCCTGGGCAACGGCTCAGCTTGGATGCTACCAGGGGTTTCAGGGCCGTGGCCTCTGGCAACCCAGGAAAAAATGCTGCTTGCCAGCATTGCGGCCCAGAGAAGAAGCAGCGCCCCCACTTTCATCATTACGTCAGCTGGAGATCGAACCAATAAATGATGATATGAGCTGACGTAGGATGGAGGTGCCCCCGCCAGGCCTGAAAAGCATGCTCCACGTGGACGGGGGTCTGCTGAAAGCCATAAGAAACAAGGATGAGAATGTTCACAATTCCTCGCACGACGATCCTTGAATACAGAAGTGAGCATTTCCCAGGCACAACCCACTCCCCCCGCAACTACGCATTTGGCTTGAGACTATGACTTGTAGACATCGTCCTGGTACCCAAAAGGAGACTGGAGACAGGAGAAGAGAAAGAGCTATAAGGGACACAAACCCAATAGAAAGTTCTGGTGACCTTGGTGGCCAACAACTTAGTGAAGGGTAATAAGCTAAAGATAAAAGAAAAAAAAATAAATCAGCGTTTCCCAACCCATTTCCCAGAGACTCTCACAGTCCACATTTTTGCTCCTTCCCAACAGTCCACATTTTTGCTCCCTCCCAGCTCCCAGTAAAACGGGTCCCCGAGGACTGGATTGGGAAACATTGCTTTAGAAGTTTAGACCCTAGCAGCACCACTGTTAGACACACTCATCAAGGCAATTAAACTTTCAAAAACAGGAATTCTCTCATGAAAGATTCTACTTTATAAGATGGTCTCTGCTAAGTAGCCAACAGAGACCTTGTGTACTTATCATTGCCCAGATGGTGTCCTTGACCAGATCTTCCAGGCTGAACACACCTCCTGTTCCACCCAATCCCACAAGAGCCGCCAGGCTGAAGTAACCATCACTACCAGCAGAATGCAACAGCCAACAAGAGGCCGAGACTACAAGCTCCTAAAAGCTGAAGGCTCTCATTTGATAAGCTGTCTAACGAGGGCCGAGGGGCTGCCTACTGCTAAATGCAGCAGCAAGAGACCCTAGCAAAGGGTAATGGTGCCACTGTTGTGTCTCTGAAGTTCTCCATCATCACCCAAGGACATCAGACACAGAGCACAGCAGCTCCATGCAAAACAAGTGTAAATAACTGAAGTTTTCGGTGTTTCCTTTTATGGGTATATTACAGAAGCGATTTTAAGACTGACCAGCAGTATCATCACTGTTTATAAAAGGAGTAAATTAAATACAATCCAGCTGCACTGGGCTTGAATTAAGGAATATTTTGCAGCATGTCAGCATATGAAAGAGATCAACGCAACAATGATCTCAGACTGAGCAAACACCTGCCAAAAGCGGAAAAGATCTGACTCTGTTCGGCTCTGTTCGGCTCACGTCTGATTTTCAGGAGGTTTTTACTCCAGGTTTAAAAAAACGCTATTACGATCTGGAATACTGGGACCCACAGGAAGACGCTATCCCAGGAGATCTGACCGCCATGGTCAATTTCTCACCAAATCACCCCTCCCCCCATGCCATGACATCCTACAAGCCTTCTCTCCAACTCCAGCTAAGCACATATCATAGAAGGAAGGCCAAGACACAAACCGCAATCACCATCCCAAACAAGAGGCCTCATCTCTATAGCGTCTATGATCCAGAGCAGGGAGGCCTCTTACTTGCCCCACCGGCCAAAACACACCAGTTCTGCCATGCAGTGAAGTGCAGGCACCCTGCCCGACTACCTGGGAATCGAGGTGTGTGATGAACGCAGTTCACAGGCTACAAAGCACTTAAAGGCTCGTTATTCCAGCCCACAGAGGAGAGGCTGGGTCCTTCAGCATGTTCCCATGCATTTCACGACATCCTTAAACAAGCAGGAAATTACCCACTGGCAAAAAACCAGAGGAGGAACAGGGCATGTAACAAATATTAAAAAAAAAAAACTATGAAAGTCTAAGGGGTGGATCCGCAGAGATTTAACTACTTCTTTGTGCTTAAAATAGTCAGGCTGCTGGACCAAAGTTGAAAATGGAAAACGGAGCCCGAGTAAAATAGGCAAAAAAAAAAAAAAAAAAAAAAAACATTAGGAGGGTGTGTTTCGGGACTCGTCTTCCCACATGTGCCAAACGGGACAGCAGACAGTCCACCCTCCGTGACAAAGTGCCTCGGTTGTATGCGCTGGGATCTAACAGAACCAGCCAGTGTTCACCCTGCCCAAGGGGGGAAACTTACCCAGGGAATGAAGAGAGATATGCACTGGACAACGACCTAAAGGAGCACAAGTTAACACGCAGTCTCAAGACTGTTTATGAATATAAACCACAATTGAGACTGATTCTTCTTAAATTAATGTATGGCTGCCTCAACTCTGCAAACCAAACAGGAGATTGTGAATGCTGGCCGGTTTAAAACAGTAGTCAAGAATGAAGGGAACCAGGAACTCTGGTATGTCCCATACTTCCAGTGTGGACAGATAATATCTGCTTACATCTCCACTGCCAGTCAGTCAAGTGCACATCTAGCACACAGGATCTCCTACCAGTACAGCAAAACAACCCTTCACACCAATGAGACTCCTCACTAACTGACCCACTTGGACCAGTACCCCCATTGAACAGTACGGCACATTTGCAGTTACTATTAACAGCGAGAAGCACATCAACACAAAAGCAAATCGCACGCAGCAGCATAATGTCAGCAAAGGCCACCATTTGCCATTTCATAAGTCATAGCCCGTCTCTGCGGGTCATTCCAGTGACGCCCTTCCAAAAGTGCAAGTACTGACACTCCCGTTTTCAGGTTGTATGAAGTGAGGATGTACGAGTCCGTGAATCCCAAAGAGAGGGGAGGTGGAGAGGAGAGGGCTGCCGCACAGCTGGGCTTATTGCCATGTCGCTGCTGAAGTACAGCCACAAGCAACAAAACTTATTCCCCACATGCACCGTCAAGGGAGGACACTCTTTCCAAGAAAGCGTGAAATCACATCCACCTCCAAGATCCGCCGGAGACCGGATGATTTGGCTATAGGCGACGGAGAAGCGACTGCGTCCATACTTCGCCTTGCCCTCTCGGATAAAGCGTGTTCCGGATGCAGCCATCCGCGGGGAGCCGCTGCAGAGGATGACACTCACCTTACCAGCGGAGGCTTTAGCGGAGGAGCCGACGGCGGAGTTTCTCTGCTGCCGAGCCTGTAAGGCGGCACTGGGCTGCTGCGGTGACGGCGGTGGGTGCGAATCCTCCGCCTCTTTTCCACTGTGATACACCACCCTATCCGATATATGGATGCTGGAGGCGCAGCCCATGCTTTCTCCACACTGCGGCCAGATCCTTCTTGCTTCTTCGTGTCCCCCTTCCTCCTCCGAGGATTCCCCTCTGCCCTGGATGCCCTTTAATTCACCAATTTCCCCTCACAGAGACTGTAAATAATATCTTTCCCCACCCTCCAACTAGGAAAGCGATTTCTTTCAGTCGCCCCTTAACTAAATGACATATGCTTTGCAAAGACACGATTCTCTTGCAAAAACATACATCTAGAGGCAAATCTAGTTTGGCGACTAAATTCCTCACGCTGTATGTCCTGCGTTGAGTTCCCCTCATTGTAATCCTACCATCTCTCCATTTACAAAAGCTTTACACTTTTCCTCCATTCCAAATGAAGTAGTCTCTATTATATTAGAAAAAGTGAGTGCAACTGCTTTATCCATTGTTCGGCAAAGCTTGCCACAGAAATTATTTCCGCCCAAAACACATCTTTTTTCCCCAAAAGATCTTCAGTTTACCATTTGACAAATTTAATGCTACTATCTTCACTTCTGGACACATGATCCGATCCTGTCCTCTCTCGAGTTTTTTTCATCATCAACAGGCTGAAATGTGCACCAAACAGACTGTTCCTCTTGTAAGTCCTTCTAATTTGAAAAATCTTCGTAACAAACAAAACATATATTCATATATACCTGTCGGGGGAAAAACACAATTTTAGAAAAATATAATAATCTGCGTAAAACATTCCAAAATGATTTTAACATGTAAAAATTTAATTAGAAAACTAAGTTTAAACTAAGTACTGAGTATCAAAGGCCCTCAATATTTCCTCTCAAAAAATGTGAAGACAGTTAAATATTCTCTGGACAAACAGTAACTCTGGAATATGCAATCGTTTAGGAAAAAAACTTTGCGTACTTTAATTTCAGCTTGCAAATAAACAAGGTTTCGCCTCTCACTTATAATCTAAATCTACATCTAAATCTAAATCTAAATGCAACCACCCCCACGGCTACAAAACGCCGTCTTGTGTTGGTCCTTCCCTGCCTTGCCAGTGTTTGCCCTTCCAATTCTTCAGCGCTGCTTGACAGCCACGGATCCAATAAAAGCCCCCGCAAGGCTTGACCTACAGCCTCTACTGACGTCAATGCAAATGAACAGCAACAGGCCAATCAGAGGCGACCTCCTCCGAGTTGGGTGGGTCTCGCTATAGGAGGTAACTTCAAACATGCCCGCGGCGTCCGCGCGTTCACTCCTATACATTGCAGCTGGTCGCTGGAGACTCGACGGCTTCCAGTGCCGCGTCTTCGCGCTTAGCTGCACTTTCTCCACCAGCTGCAAATCGTTTCGCTGTTAACCGATCATGCGCAAATGAATCTCCGCGCTGCGTTTGATAAGACCGTATGCTTCACTTAGCCCTGCGCAAGGTAGCAAAAGGCAGATTCTCGAAAACAACCTCAAATGTTATTCAAAAACATTGTAGGCATAATATCAATATATGTAAATAAAATAATCAATAAACTGCATATAATAATATAATTTTTTAACTACTCCGTTCAACTTTATTTACCAATTAACACTTTGTTTTGGTTAATAATTATAATCCCCAATGTTCATCCTTTAATGCCGGGGTGTCATATGAGCTTGGAGACCTGGACTCCTGGGATTCAGGGAGGGGCAGTGATTTATAGACCCCAAAATCTACCATTAGGGCCCAGGGGGCCCTAGTGGGGGGCAGCGATCGCTGCATTCTGCCAAATTGAGGGGGGGCACAATAACGTATGCCTGTCCCATGCTGACGCCATTTTGGGTGTGAAAGGGACTCATTGCTGGAATTCCTGATAAGACATCTCAGCCCATCTGCTTTGGTGTCACTGCAGAATTACAATGTTTGGTCATAAATATGCACATCACGATTTGGAAACACATGGGCCACAGTGTGACACTGAAATAATTGATAACGATTTTATTGATACAATGGCAAATCAGGCCAGTTAAGTGACAAACATGTTGACATTTGCATTTCCTTATTTTAGCATCATCAGGTGGCAGTTTATGACAAAACAATCTCAAATGGTGACCAGACTTCACGTTCGGGTTTTACAGCGTTGGCTGCTTGACTGGTTTCTGTGTTCCCAGTGAGAAACCCTAAAAATAGAAGAACTGATCTGCATTGTTAGCTCCCATGATGTGGGAACTGGGCTGGAAGGAAATGCCCGGGAGATAGCAGTGAAGCACCAGACCACCCATGCAAGAATCAGACTGTCTAACCATATACAGTCAAGTAATTTACATGTAGCGACTTAGCAGGGCATATGACGGCTCAGTGAGTGGTATGATTGCATTTGAATCCCACCTCTGCTCTGCGTGTGGAGTTTGCTCGTTCTCCCAGTGTTGCACTCGTTTACTGCAGCTGGTAACCTGGTTGCCTCCTGCAGTCCAAAGATATGCAGTTGGGCTGATCAGGATCCCTGCATTGCCTGTGGTGCATAACTGTGCTGCTGTGTAAACCCCCTGCTGACCTGGACACAGTGTCCCCCCTGTGCTCCCTGCAGAGGTGTCCAGGGGCGTGGGCACCCCGCCAGATTCA
This sequence comes from Stomatorhinus walkeri, assembly GCA_026784285.1. Classification (NCBI taxonomy): domain Eukaryota; kingdom Metazoa; phylum Chordata; class Actinopteri; order Osteoglossiformes; family Mormyridae; genus Stomatorhinus; species Stomatorhinus walkeri. Next base: position 15,018,393 of record JAODUD010000019.1, on the reverse strand, counting down.
GAGGGCTCACACTTGACCATTAAATATCTAAAATTAGGTAGGAGGGAACAGGGTGACATTTTCTCATTGGGCCCAGAATTTCTAGGTATGCTGTAGCTGACTGCGATTGGTTGTAAGCTCCAGGGACCGGATAAAATCCTCAGTGTGATCCAATGTTCTCAAAGCAATTTAATGCATGTTAATTATATTCTATGGATGACATATTTGTGGTTTATAATTTCCCTGTGCTTTAATTTATATATATTGAATTCAATCATGCTAATGGTTTGCTAATAAAAAAATTTATATTTAAACATCCAGAACTCCTGAAACGTTTTGTAGTCCTTTAAATTTTACTTAATATAAAATTATGTAGAACTATCAAAAAATTCCTAAGACTTATAATAATAGAATCCACATCTAAAATATTACTGACTGACGAACTTTGAGGTGTGCCTCGGTCGCCCTCTATTGATTAAATCAGGCGTAGCACTCACGCAAGCTCAGTGACCGAAGCCAAATCGCGTGCCGCCTGAGCGCTAAAGTTCATTGACATTTCAGAATAAAAGAAGTTGAAACCAATAATAATGAGAACAACGCCTTCTTTGCAGAACCAATAAAGCAAAGACTGTACAGTAGTGCAAATTGTGCATCCAGTAGTGTTAGCATAACCAATACTCTCTTCCCAAGAGAATTTCTCATTTAGGCACCTAACAAACTGACATTTTATAATCAGGACATTGAACAATACAAACACTTCCAGGTCATCTAAAGCACAGAATGCAAGTAGGAAGGAGGCTTTGCACTTTAATTAGTGTACCTGTGAAGCCCTTTCTATGTGATACATATTAAGAACATAAAAACACTTCATCTACATAAATAGGTAAACATTTAGTGAGATGGGTTATGTAAATGTTTAATGTGATACATGAACATTTATCCTACTCTGTCTAAATTCGCTGTTGCATATTTGTCTGGCTTGCCAATACATCAATAGCAATACTAGACATTCAGCTAGAATCGATGATATTTCTTCACACTTAGGAATGATCAGTTTTCTCAGTGGAATATTTTATAAATGTTCTCTAAAGTATTGTACACAGGCAGCCCAAACATACAGTACCAGTCAAAAGTTTGGACATGCCAAGACGCCTTCAAAGGAGAGGGATAGAATGTCACATCACATGACTTGTCCAACTGACATAAACACAGTAATTAATGGTTTCAAAGAAGGTTGACCAGAGTGTGAAGGAAAAGTGGCCAATGAGAGCTCAGCATATATGTGTGACCTCCTTCAGGACAGCTGGAAAAGCATCCCAGGAGGCCACACCCTGCAAAATGGCCTAGAGGACAAGGCAGGGTCAGCCAGGTTCTGGAGCAATTAGCATTAAAGGCCTAACTCAAGGCCCCGATGGTGGGATCATTCTGCCGACCATGGCATTTGAACCAGCAACCTTCTGAGTCCCAACCCACAGAGTGCATAATTCTATATGTGTTATTTTATAGTTTTCATGTCTTTATAATTATTCTAAAATGTAGAAAATAGAACAAGATGAGGTGCAGAAGAAAACGCCTTGCATGACCAAGCCTGCTTACTTTCAAACTGTAATAAAAGCTTCCATTAGTAAAGAGTAAACTCAAGCTGCGAACAATACTGCTTGGAGCCTGGCAGATGGTGTGGGCGGCATTTTGTTGTGGTTTAGTCTGGGATATTTTCCTCCATTAGACAAACCTAAGGATAGCACACTGTAAGAAAGAGGTAAGCAAAGGAACTTGGGGCCCCTGACTGGAAAAGAGGCCAGTTTGAGGTGCAGAGAGAAGCAGCTTGAAGTGCAGGGAACTGGACAAGCAGAAACAGGAAGTGGAACCCAGGAAACAGGAAGTGGGGCTAAAACAGGAAAAGAGAATAACTATGACCAAGGCCAAAGGCGAGGTGCCAACCACCCGAGACACCAGCCACAGCGGGACCATGAACCCAGGAACGAGAAGCCGGCACGCAGAATAGCAATGGTACCCTCAGAAAGCGCTGACGATAACAGGGTAGCAAGCAACGCTCACTGGTCTGGTTAAATAGGATTTACAGCCAATCACCACCAGTTCCAAGCAAGATCACATGGTTCAGATTCAATTAACTGATTACAAACGCAGGACGGTGCTGGGGCGGTTTAGTGGTAACGTTAAATATGACACATTTGTTTAATATTTTAAGCAAGATTTCATCGTTATTTCCATCAGTCACAGGTATAAAATGCCAAAACCAGCTCTCATCATAGTTCAAACCTCAGCACGTTTGCAGGTCCTCGAGCAAGGCCCTTAACCCCCAGCTCCCTGGGTGCCACTACAGGTGGCAGACCTTTGTGGACAGCTTACTCCACAAAGAGGAAGTTGAGGGAGGCGTAAAGACAAATTTCCCCATGAGGATTAATGAAGTATCAATTATTATTTAAAAAATAATTTTTAGGCTTTCTTGCATGCACTGCTCTTTTGAGACCAATCTACAGATTTTCAGTCTGTGGATAGAACAGTGCAACACCAATCCAAAAGTGTTTGCCAAATGTTCTTGGAGTTCTTTTGCAGTCAAACAGGGCGAGGGGGGGGGTTATTTGCCTTTGCAGCAATCCAAATATCTTTCAGAAAGTGTCCATGGTCTTCAGATCTCAGCTTCAGCTCCACCATTCCCGTTAACTGCCATTTCTTATGAACAATGCAGACTGAGGAAACAGCTACCTGGAAACACTATGCCTAGAAGCCTTATGTTGCTCTGTGAGCATCAATTGTTTTATTTTTCAGAGCCAGAGCCCATGGTTGCCGATTTGTTGGGACAAAGGTTTGAGGAGTCAGAGAATTTATACAGCTTTGCAATTTGCATCACCTGTAAACATACAGTCCTAACGAGCTAATGAAGGTCTGGCACCTCGGTAAACATTATTTGAGACCTCAAATGTCTTTGGGGGCCGAACTTTTGCTTCAGGTCCATTTATTTATTTATTTATTTTTGGCATTTTGTACTTGTGACTGACGGAAACAAAAATATGAAAGAAAAGAAAAATTGCTTAAAATATTAAAGAAACGTGGCATCTTTAACTCTATGCCTTTTGGTGCTCACTTAACTATTCACAGTAACAGACATTTTAAGAAAACTTTGGCACACCACTGTATACGGTGTACATACGCATCCGCGCCACAGCAGTGATTCACACGCCACGCAGCCGGCGTTTTCCGGGCCGAAATGTTGCAGGAATGTCTTTCAAGGCAAGGTTACTTAATTTAGATAGTACATGTAAATTCAAAAGTAGTAAATTCACGGACAAAGCAGGAGTATAAGGTGTCACCTTGTATAATGTTTACAGTGCACATCATGCACATCAGGTCTGGCAGTTCAGATGCACACAGCGGGTACCGGGTTCCCCAGCCCGCTGCGCGCGTTGTGTTTGCACGTGATCGGTCGGAATTAATTAAATGGATGCGATGTGAAAGTGCTGTCCATGTATTCATATCAGCAAATATTAACACACATCCGCTGATTTACATTTAGAAAAATTCTACTTAGGCTATATGGTACAAACCCACTATTCTGGTTTAGACTAAAGGCATACGTGTGAATGCATGCAAGCGTGTCACACATAGCCTATGTCACACACTGATATTCGTTCACATTTTATATTGCATTTACCTTCTAAAACCTTAAAAAAAATAAGCGTTTGTATTGTAGGTTTTTTTTTCACGGTAGATGAGTTCGAAGTGCAGACGGTGCGGCTGAATAGCGGTAAAGTTTAGTTGGTTCAGCTCTGCTCCTCGGAATATCTTTTTTCTGAAGGAGGCGTGTACTGCCGTCTGGTTGCCAGAGTGAGGGAGTGTTAAAAGCAAAAGAAATTTTCGCAGCGATTCGGCTGTTGCAAAAATACTTAGGTCTCGCTTTACTTACCTCGTATAAACTACGGGATGTTCGCCTAAAGCAATTTTGGAAGCGCGCATTACAAATCAAAAAAATACATTGAAAGTTTTATGTTGTAAGTATAGAAATAAAACAAATCAGATATAATATGAAACGCGTCAATCCCAATACAACTACGAGTTCGATAAATATCCTGCTTTGATTTGAATTTCTCTAAAAGGTGGGTTTTCTGAACAATTCCAGGTCTACAGAAGCTTAGCGGAAATATCGCAGTTTAATGTTCTCTCAAAACAAATAACCGCAGTAGTAAAGTAACAAAAACTAAACACAAATAAGGTTAGGATGCCTTGATATCCTCCCAAGTCTGGCAACCCACCCCATTCTCAAAACATAGCCAAGAATGAGTAAGTGACACTCGGCGTTTCAATCGAGCCTTGTATTAAATGTAAGGGGATTTGTACGAGATACGCACGAATCTGCCTACTTGCTCCGCTTTAGAGTATTTTACTGAAATACTACTGTTCAGTATGTACATGTATGCGGTCACAATTTTGGTCAGCTTGGTGTTCTTGCACATACTTATCAAGTTATGGCTTCCTTACTTTGTGCCAGACTGCTTATATGTTTTGAAGACCATAGCTTTTGGACTGAGGATGTCGAAATACAAAAAGAAGCAGCCCTTCTACACTATTTTAGATTGTTTCTTGGATGCAGTGAAGAGGACTCCTTCCAAACCCTTCATAATTTTTGAGAACAGAACCTACACTTACATGGACGTTGATAAACAGAGTAACAAAGTTGCCAGAGCTCTAAGGACGCATACCAGCTTGAAAGAGGGGGATACAGTGGCTCTTTTTTTGGGGAATGAGCCCTGCTATGCGTGGGTCTGGCTCGGCCTGGCAAAAATAGGCTGCGCAACTGCTCTGTTAAACTGCAACATCAGATCCAAATCGCTGTCACACTGCTTCTCCTGCTCCGGGGCCAGCGTGCTCATAGTTGCAGAAGGTAAGATTTCGTCGTACTATTTCTGCGTTAAAAACCTGCCCTATACGCCTATATGATTCCGTTCTCAGCATCTTTATATATATGGCACGGCAAGCGGAATATTTATTTTTTGTGTGGACATAATTATGTCTATTTGTCATTCGTATTGTTCAGATATAATATATTTGCGCATAATGAGAGATTAACTAATGTTTTTAAAGCTTTTCTGTTAAAAATGTTAAAATATTAATGTTCTTAGTATTTATTTGTAAATATTACACTTATACATGAAAATACGCCGGCACATAAGCCAGCTATGCGCAGAAGACGGTTTAAAGTACTTTAATGCTTATTAACGTTAATGATCGCTCCGAGCTATGTAATACTTCGCCTGGATCATCACTATACAGAATGAATGGGCACAGACTCTTAATTGTGCGCTAACGCACACTGTTGTACCTGCATGCTCGCTAGGGCTGAAAGATGTGGTGGAGGAAATCTTTCCGGCGTTACTGCAGCGGGACATCGCGGTCTTAATACTCACTAAGGGCTGTGACACGGCGGGCATGATGAGCCTCCTGGACAAGTTCGAGGAAGCCTCCGACGAACCAGTGTCCGCAGCACTCAGGTCCGCGGTGTCGAGGAAGAGCCCTGCGCTGTACGTTTACACCTCGGGAACAACAGGTAGCGGCCGTTACAACCCCGAGGCCGCTTTTGGCGAACAAATCGGGGAGCGTTTCTGTCTCTGTGTGCATGTACATTCCTGGATTTGGAAAGCGTAATAGTTTCATCTGGATGAGCTGACTGTTCTCCCTCCCAAAGGTCTCCCCAAAGCAGCCGTAATCACGCAGGAGCGACTATGGGCTGCGACTTTCATTCAGTCTCTGGCCGGAGTGACTTCTAAGGACATATTTTACATTAACCTCCCCCTCTACCACAGTGCTGGATTCTCCATTGGCTTTGCTGGTGCTATTGAAAGGGGTGAGCTTTATCTAAATGGTAATATTCTCAGTATATGTTCACTATTACTTGCAGTAATAACTCTGTGTCTAACACAACAACAACCACAGTAACACCTGTTGCCACAGAGATTACCTTACTGTCGAATATCGGGCTGCCCAACCATCTTCCTGGAGATCCACCAACCTTGCGGAGCTTGCAGAGTATTATCTCAGTACTGGAGCCAGCTATGCTGAAGCTACATTGACTCTAATACTGAGATGCTATGGAAGGGCCTGATTATCTGTATCAGGTGTGTTAAATTATGGCAGAGAGATGGGGGTGGCAGTCATTTAAAGGGGGGGGGGGCAGATCTCTCCCTCTGTCTGTCTGTCTCTAGCTGTCTGTCTCTCTTTCTACTCCACACCGGGGAAGCCGTCACCACAACATCAATCTCTTCAAACTACCTTCGTCTCCTTCTTCATGTTATGTGAGGTACATTTACAGCAGGCATTAAAGGAACAGCTCTCAAGTACAACTTGGTTCTCTTCGTTCGTTCCAAAGAGTCATTCAAAGGAATAGGGTTTCTCCTGTATGTCTCATCGTTACTCCAGAAGTACTGTACTATACCCTGGTATACTAGGTTGTGTAGTGCTTTACTGTTTCAGTGAATTTTATGTTGCTTCAGTATTACAGTTTTCTTCAGAGGGTTAATACTGATTCTAAATGTACTTTTAAATATTTATGTCATGTGGATAATGACCCTAGTGTTTTCTTTTGAATACTCAGAGCTGGTTTCCACTAATTCTCTTCGCAGGACACTTTTGTGAATTGTCCTCTACTAAATGCTGTTCTGCTTGCTTCATGTAATTTACATGTAATCTGATCTCCTCCTGATGCAGGTCTAACAATTGTTCTTCGGAGAAAATTTTCTGCCTCCCAGTTTTGGGATGACTGTCGGAAACACAACATCACTGTGATCCAGTACATTGGCGAGACGATGCGCTATCTGTGCAACACACAGAAGGTGACAAACTGCTCTTTAAATCACAGCCGAGTGGTGTGTTCAGGAGATCAAAAATGCACAGCTAAGCATCACACTGTGTCAGCATATCACGGCAACTGTAATATCACCCTGTGTCCCATGGACACCCAGGGGTCACAGATTGTTGAAACACCTAGTAATGAATTCCTGCTTCTTTTAAAGTTTTGTTTAACTAACGGGATCTCTAGGATGTGTGCTTTGTTGTTCTCTGGTATGGAATCTGTTACTGTAAAAAGTTCTTTTTAAATCCAACTTTTTTCACACGTAGAAAGCTGACGACAGGGACCACAGTGTGAGGCTTGCCATTGGCAACGGGATACGAGCAGATGTTTGGAAGGAGTTTCTGAATCGATTTGGCAGCATCCAAGTGAGGGAGCTGTACGCTGCCACAGAAGGGAACATCGGTTTCATGAACCTCTCTGGGAAGATTGGTGCAGTGGGACGTGTAAATTACATCCACAGGGTGAGACTCGGGCGTTGGCCGGCTGAGATTACATCTCTGAATAGAGTTAATGGCGGTTAATAACATCCTGCCATTTATTTCAGAAAATCTTCCCCTACTTGCTGATCAAATATGATACAGAGAAGGAAGAGCCTGTGAGGAACTCTGAGGGTCTGTGTGTGGAAGTTCTCAGAGGTGAGTAAATCCACAGCATGTTAGGTGGCTCCTAATTGTGATGGACAAAATGACGTTTAATAAACCATTTGCTCTATTTTTTTTGCCACACTATACCTACTCTCTGTTGAAAAAAGGGCACAAAGCATGCCCCAAAGCAAACTAAGAGCGCCATCTAGTGAGGGCAGAAAATACAGCAAATGGTTCATGAAGCATCATTTTGTTCATCACTAGCTCCAGACCTCAGGGTTTTCTGAAGTAAACAGTGTCTCTGCCAGATGGAAGTCATTTTCCTTTGTTATCTCGGCTATGGCCAACTGTACTAGCTTACAGACGACATGGAATGAGGCAACACAGCAGAGTATATATCTGTTTATTTTAATACTCAAAGAAAAATGTGCGAAATATTTTTGTGCCATTTGCTTTGGCTAAATATTATAGAAATTGTGGCTGAGTCTGTTTAGATGCCCCTCTGTTGCAGGAGAGACTGGACTGTTGGTTTCTAAAATAACTGAAAAGGCCCCCTTTAATGGATACGCCAGAAATCTCCAGCAGACGGAGAAGAAGCGACTGAGGAACGTGCTTCAGAAAGGAGACCTGTACTTCAACAGCGGAGACTTGCTTAGGATCGATGAGGACAACTTTATCTACTTTCAGGACCGGATCGGGGACACTTTTAGGTGCTTCTCTCTGCTGTCTGCAATACTGTGCACCTCATTAAAATGAGATGGTTTAAGTCTTAAACTCCAAGGTAGCAAACACCAGTTCTTGTTTTCAAGAGCATGTATCCATTTGGTTTAAATTGTTTTTTGGAGATTTGGATTACAATAAAGGTAGTACTTGGATGATATTTACATTGGCTTGCTGTTCAACACCCTGGTGCAATTTGGGTAAATCATTTCTGAAAGTTCACAGGTCCCTTTGTCTGCAGGTGGAAGGGAGAGAATGTGGCCACCACAGAAATAGCAGATATCCTCAGCATGGTTGATTGCGTCAAGGAAGCGAACGTGTATGGGGTCAGAGTACCAGGTGCAAGCATGGGCGCTCTCAAGATTTTTTTTCCCCTCAGTGCCTTTCCAGATTCCTTTCCAGATTCCTTTCCAGATTCTTGGCTTTGCTTGGCAACCATAAGCAAACAATGTAAATATATGTGAATATATTGTTATTGCTGGTTGACCGTGTTCATTCTTTCTAGGCCACGAGGGGAGAATCGGAATGGCGGCCATCACACTGAAAGAGGACAAGCAGTTTGACTGTTCTAGCATGTTCAGCCATGTTGCTAGCTACCTCCCTGTGTACACCTGGCCCCGCTTCATAAGGATTCAGGTACCAGTGCACCACTGAAGGTTCCCCCACCCCGCCGTGTTCTAACAAGTCTCAAAGATCAAAAAACCCATGAATGCATTCAGCGGTGCATACCCAGGATACTGCTGGAAAATCCTGCCCTGTGAAAGCCATAGAAATCACTGCGCGTTGTTTAATAGCACTTCTTTTTCCAGAGTCAGCTAGACATCACTGGGACATACAAGCAGAAGAAAGTGAAGCTGGTCGACGAGGGATTTAATCCAGCTGCTATTGAGGATCCTCTCTATATCCTGAATGAGCGAGAAAGGAGCTACATCCCAATGACACGAAAGACTTACAGCTTAATAGCATCTGGACAAATGCAGCTGTAAAAAATGAATTTTACATTCTTCACGTAGCCTTTCCAGGAAATAACTACAAAGGTTATTTAATCTCAGGGGAATTATATGTGTTTAATGATTGTTTACCTTAGTTATTGTCAGAATGCTTCACCGTAATATATTTGAACTAGCGCTTTCATTTTGTATAGATATTTTTATAATTAAAGACACTTTACTAGCTAAAATTATAACTAGTAATGTAGTTGGTGGGGGACCTGCCTTGTGCCAGTCTGGATAGGCTCCAGAGCCTCGGGACTCTGCATAGGACAAGCGTGCATAGAAAATGGATGGATGTATATATAGTGTATAGTACCAGAAAGGCACATTTATTTTAATAGTAATAAAAATTATTTTAAAAAACTTGAAAGGTTAAAGCACTGTTTCAGTTTATGTCCCATTTATATTTGTAAATGAATTTTATGTATCAAATGCTTTTGTATAAAGCAGAGGCCAATCAGTGACCGATAACAAGTGCAAGTTAGCTAAACAAAGCACTGATAGAGTGTAATGGCAAAACTGAGAAGGACCCAGAGCCTCTGCTTAACACCACGACGTTCCGCAGCTGGGATGCTACGGCATTTCACCAGGCTACAACGTGCTCACGGATTAAGGAAGCCACCTTCAGCAGAGACCTCCATCTTGATCACAGCTCTTTAAGATGATCTACTTGTAGTACTTCACCTGTACCTCTCATTAGGGAGATGGTCAGCTTTAACTCGTCTACTAAACCAAACTCCATACCTTTGATGATCCAGAATTCTCTAAGGTGGCTCCTCAGCTTCGGAATTCCCTTCCCTGTGCAATCGGTGACCCCCCCCCCCCTCTCTCCCACTGTTCAGATCTTGCTTTGAAACATTCTTGTTTTCCCAAGCTTTCCAGTTCCTCCCACTCCACTTTTCTCATTTTGACCTCTCCATGCCCTTCCTGCTCATCTTGCTTTATCTTATAGCAGACATGTTGGTTTCACTTCTGTTACTCAACTATTTCATGTCTCATGGTGGCTATGTTATGTATTTATGCAGCATACAGCCACCCCCAGGCTGCTAGAAACAAAGAAATGTAGATCTTGGATGTAGGGGGTGAGTTGAGAGGATTTATTGTTTTCGTTGACTACAATTGATCACAGCAATTAGGAAAGTGATATTATTGTATTTTCATGATACTTTTGGGATTCAGTCACAATATTAAACAGAATGCTGTCAGATCAGGATAAATAGATCAGGGTTAGCATGCTATGCAATGGAAACAACCATTATTCCACATCTATACACTTCAGTTAGGGGAATGCTGCACAAGAAGAAAGGAATCAAACAGGTCTGTCGAGAAAATGCCTGAGGATACTGTATATGACTTGGGGAGGAAAATACAAGCCAATAGTGATTGTTTAATGGGGAATGCAGACAACATGAACTGACGTGTGCAATGCGATACATGCTCTGCTGTGGAAATGAACATGTGCTATGCCAGTGCTTCTCAACCTGGTCGTCATAGAGCCCTGTACAGTCCACGTTTTTGGTGGGGAGCTGGGAGGGACTGTGCGAGGTGCCCTGAGGACTGGGTTTAGAAACACGGAGCTAGACAAGCAACAAAAACCAGCTTCAGTTAGTGTGAATCAGCTCTGAAATCTCGCTGATGCTCATATATGAAGACCTTAGACCCTAATGCAGGGGGGCAGTGGTGTGCTGATCTCCACTGTAATTCATAACTTATTTGTTTATTTGAGGCTATTTGTAGTGGAACCAGCTTGAAGTAGCTGGGCCACTCCTCACTAAAGATTAACGTAGAAAAACAAAAGACACAGAAAAGTTAGTGCCTCACGCTGCAGTGCAGAGCACTGGCTTTCAGAAGCAAAACTGAGTACCGGTGCTGAGGCATGAAATTCCCAACAGACAGCATTTTAGTGCAGATACATTCTGCAGAAATTTCAGGCCTGCCCACACAAATCAGAGAGCTGGAATCGCAACAGATGGCCGGCAGGTTCGACCGAGCCCCGCGAGACCACAACAGCCCATAGTTTCCATAACATGAGCATGGAAATGCAGAAATACACCCTGTGGAAAATGCACACCAGATTACTTTCATGGAACACACACTGAGACCGTTCTTTGTAAGGCTGAATGGCGCATTAACAAACCAACAATCCTCAGTTTGTTGTGCACATCACAAACAATGTGGTCGCTGCTGGCACAGTTAGCTTCTGGTGAGGCACTTAAGTCACGTTAGAAAGGATTGTCCTTTGGACTCAATCCCTGTCACCTTGCTGGGGACATTTTCCAGTGGATAAGACTCTTTTAATTCACTTTTGATTCTGTGATCTGTAGCTACAGTTCAGTTTGAAATAAGTCTTTAATGATTTGCTGACAAAATTCGGTAAAACAAATTTCGATCACTTCCCGCTCATCTTAGTGTATCTCCAGAAAGCTTTGGTGGCATTGAACCAGTGCCAAAACCACATGTATCCCCCATCCAGGGAAAACAATTAGCATATATCATTTTATATATATAATCAGTCAGGTGGATTTCTTTATGTACAGACATATGGGTATGGAAGTACCTTCTGAAGATGATATCACCAGGAGAAGTACTGGAAAAGTCAGGTCAAGTCAAATGGGCTTTATTGTCATACCATCCATATATATGTATTCAGTGACATGAAACAGAGTTCTCAAAGAACCAAGGTGCAAGACACTACAGTAGTGAAAGAGGGAGGGTTTTCACAGGACTTAAAGTAAAAATCACAGGACATTGCAAACCTTAAACATACATGACCTTTAGTGTCTTATACCAGAAGTAGTTCAGGTAATGTACTCACACTCTGAGAAAGGTACTCAACTTTAATTCGCTCATTAAATATCAACACATAAAGGAGCAATGGACTATTCAACCTTATGAATCTGTTTAGCAGAATAATTCATGTGCAGATTAATCAACATTTTTTAAAACCAACTTTCCTCACTCGTTTCAGTCAGGTAGGTGGTGAGAACGGCAACCGAATACATTTCTAAGTAGGCATAACCTGCTTTCTGGATTCGGGTATGAATGACATACTGCTCCAAATTCCAGAAAAGAGAGGACTTGCTGTGCCCACAGGCCCCTCTGACAGGGAGGGAGGAGAGATATGCATGTGCAGACTTCACTAGTGAGTCATCAGGCAGGTAGACACCTCGCCCTGAAGCACCGCAGATTACACCAAGCATTAGCAGACAGAAGGCGTCACGCGACCACGTCAGTTTAAATCGGAAAATGGTTTTCTTCATTTTGCAAGGGCTGAAAAAAAACAACAGGGCACATTTCTTTTGCTGCTTGCAATAAAAAGCCGACAAGGTCAGTTATGTTTTGATGAGAACATATCCCCAGGCACAAACAAAGATACAACACACACAAAAAAAAATCCTTGGTTTTCTTATTGATGTAAGGACATATTTTAGGAAAACAAGTGGACTTGATGTAAATGATAATGATGTAAATGATCTCTAATTAGGGCAGCCTGGGGCCCATTAGTTAATACACAATCGCACAGCGGCATAACCAAACCGCTACAGGAAGCAGGAGTTCTCTACTCAAGAAAAGAATTCAGGTTCGATTAATACAAAATACTCAATGTTCTTTGGGCAAAAGGTATCAGATGAGGGGAAAATAAAAACATGACAGGGATTTGCATATTCAGGTCACAACACAAAGGGAACTTACAGAAAAGCTGGCGGGGCGAGGACCTCGTGGGGCCCAGTACTGCCTGTCTGATCTGCCCTTCCGCAGTGTCCACTGGAGCAAAAACTGGGCCATGAGATCAGGAAAAAGAAGAACCTGAATACACAGCAGCAGTGGAAAGATTACCAGTGAAAAGGTAATAGGTCACAGATTACATGTAACCGTCATAAGAATGACATAAGAACGACCTGACACGTGTCATACACTTTAATGACACATTATTGATGTTTATGACTGTTGTCATAATGTGTCATTCAGTTCCAAAAACCGAATGACACATTATGTCAACAGTCACAAACATCAATAATGTGTCATTAATGTGCATGAGATGTGTCATGTCATTGTTATGTCATTCTTATGACGGTTACATGTCACCCTTATGTAGACTGCTTCAAGTAAAGTGTTACCAAGTAAAGTAAGTATTTGGATTACTTATGTAAAGAAATACAACTTATTGCATTTGATTACTTTTCTAACAGATGTTTTAAACTGGCCAATGAAGTTCCAACGGCTTTTCTGGCCCACATTGTCTGGAAATATGCCAACAGAAGGCATTTCCACACAACAAAAACATCCAAAGCAACAAAGTCAATGTTATTTTCTACATAAAAGCTTTTTACTGAAAACAGTATATTTGGATGTGACCCCTTTGTAATTGATATGTAACTGTGGTTACATATTTTTTCTCAGTTACTGTAATGGCCTACAATTACATTTCTCTTGTAATTTCATTACGTAACACAGTTACATGTAATTAGACACTCATCTGGAACCAGATCGCGGGGAACTCTCCCCCAACTATATTTTTTCATGGGAAAATCCTTTTTAATACTTTTAATGGCCACACACAACTAATCACATGTAGGAGGAAACCAGCACAACACAAGAGGAACATGCAAACCAGGGCTCACAGAGCTATAGGGGAAGAGGTCAGACCAGCCAGCCCCTGGATGCGTGTCACAGCAGTGCCAGCTTATTGCAGCAGCATGCTACTGACGCATGTTTTCCGCATGGAATTCTGAGAATCCCAACTCAGAGTAATTACTGGTTTCCACATCAGTCTCCCGTGTGTTATTGCGAGGCTGCTATGTCAACACACAGGGCTGCTAATCTGAAAAGCAACTGAAATTATTTAGGGATATTTAAAATTACATTTCTAATATGCACTAAGAAAGTAAGGAAGTGTTTCCAGCTCCTGCCGTCACCTCTGCGCCTCCCTGTTCACTGCCTCCAGCTCCTTCTGCCGTTACCTCTGCGCCTCCCTGTTCACTGCCTCCAGCTCCTTCTGCCGTTACCTCTGC
>JAODUD010000019.1:14982032-15000936 GCA_026784285.1 Stomatorhinus walkeri | reverse complement strand
CCGTAAATGCTGCGTCACCTCGGACAAGGCGTCCAGCAGAGGAATGTGAAAGAGGTGGTATAATGTTTTATCGACCTTGCAAAAGGAAATCACAGTTTATAAAGCAAGCATGCAAGCTACAGGTTTGTGTCATTACAGTACTTATATTGCTCTTATGACCCTCGCTATAATAGATGATGATGATGATAATTGTCATGATCCACCCGTCTGAGCCTCACGTGTGCCACACCCCCCTCATTACCTCGTGTCTGATCCTGATTGAAACCACCTGTTGTATATCCGTGCCTGCCTTACCTCCCTGTATTTGGTGCGTGTTTCTATCAGTCTTCCCCAGATTAGTCATTGATGTTCCCTGATAGTGTGCGATGTTGGCGTCCTGTCCCTTGTGTTACCCTGAATAAACCCCGTATTTACCCCGTATTCCGGCCTGCCTGCTTCGTCTGCCTGCCCCACGCCGTCGACTCCGTGCCCAACCGTGACAATAATAAAAATTATTATTACATTTTTCCAGTTGCCAAAAACCTAGCATCATTATCACCTTCAGTTCAGCTTTAAGTGCATTGTTAGGTGACGTAGGAGATTGTATCCGGTTCCTAATTAGGTTGGTAACAAAAAGAATGCCCTCATGATCGAGCCTGTAACCTTTTTATCAATTCATTATTGTCGTACGTCTGCAGGACGTCCTCCCTTTGACGGAAGTGCGCGGTCTCCGTCTGGGTGCGCGTCGTACAGCTGTCACATCATTCAGCTCCTAACTGGCTTAGGAGTCCTCTCCAGCTCTCTTAAATAATTTAGGAGCTGAGACCAAGTCTTAACACTTAAGAATGTTTCTGCGTGCCACTTATTCTTAAGTCTGGGAGTAGGAGCAAAATCACGTCACTCGTAGAATTGTGACACATTTAAGAGTGAAATTTTACTCTGAGTTGTTTCATACATACCGGCCCTGGTCTGCGTGTGCACAATCCACCGGAGCCCCCGAAGATGTAATTTACCTCACTCACCCTGTGTGCAAACCAAAAGCAAACAGGAAAGTGAAGTGTGAATTGGCCTATTTTTTTTTACCTCCCCAAACTACTGGCATGCTGCACTCTGAAAAAAATATGCATTAATTAGCGACACATTTTTTGTGTTATCACTACTTCAACACATTTTGTGTTATGTTACTTTAAATATGTGTTAAACTGAAAAAGAACACAGGCATCGAACATAGGATGTGTTAAATATTTAGCCATTTATGGGCCAGATTGCAAATCAGTCATCACAGTCTGCCTGTATTCAAGTCTTGTATTCAAGTCAATCGTCACTGTCTGCCTGGTAAGTCATTCCCATTCCTTTAGATTGTTCATGTCAGTAGGGGTCAGATGAATTGCAGGCTGATATTACCTATTGTCTTAAAATTTTGTTAGAAGCACTAACATTAGCTAGTTTTAGCTTTCATTTCTAAGGAGAACAGTAACTTTATCAATGTAATAAATAATCCTATTAGTGTAATGTGATGATATTAAAAGATAATCTCTTAAACTAGCTGACACTAGCTAGCCACATAGCTAACGTTTGCTTGCAAGCAATAGCTAGGTGCATATTAAGGGATTTTCACACAGGACACAACAGTCTCATGGTCTGTGTTGACTTTCAACGAGACCTAAGCACAAAGGCAAGGCAATGCCAGCTGTACATAAGTTGTTTATTGCTTGTTTATAGCACTTCTCATGGTTTTCAAAGTTAGCACACCGGACAGGCCGGATTGCCGCTTGTTGTATGACCGCGATGCATCACATCCTCTGTCAATACAAGTATACAACATCACAGAAGCAGAGGATACTGATTTGGCTAATTCTTTGGTGGTAGACTGTTGCTATATAATAAAAGCAGGATACCGATAATCCTAGTTAATTGAAAATGTAAGGTTAAAATGCTACTTGGCTAGCCTAGTAGTTAATTGGAGTTTCAAACTCACGTGGCACAGCAGCTATTTTTAGTAGGATTATCTTAAAATTTTCAAGATCACAAGATAACAGTGACTTTACCCATCCATTTTCTATACCCACTTGTCCGACACAGCAGCAATTCTCAACCCAGGGGTCACGGCAAGTTCTGAAAGGGTTACAAGGCACAGACGGAAATGTAAGCATTTTAAAACCAGCAAGCTCCTATGCTGATCCACAATCAGATTTCCCAGACCCAATCCTAGAGTTAACCTATATAAATGGGTATTGGGTCTGTAAATGCTTAGTGCAAGACCAGTGAAAACAGGGTTCCGGAGCCCTTGGGGGGAAAAGCATGAAATAACTCATCTATGGGCAATTTGGCATCTCCAATACACCTCAGCATGTTTTTGGACTGTGGGGGAAACCCCACAACAATACAGGGAGAACATGCAAACTCCACACATACAGAGCAAAGTGTAAACTCCAACTCTGGCACCAGTGGTATGTGACAGCAGTGTTAATCATTGCGCCAATCAGTGACAAGTTAAATGGACTTTCTTAGTTACTCAAGACTTTCTTAGTTACTTCCAAAATACAGGAAATATCTGTCCAGGCATGATAGTAATAATTAATAATAGATACTTGATACCTGTGAGAAACCTCTTTATGCATACTTCAACTTGCCCTCTGCAGGTGAGAGCAAGCTGGCCAGGAAGGACAGCCACCAGTATTGGCATCCAGGGAGCACTGAGTTAAGGTCCTCGCCCAAGGCCCCACAGCTCAAACCAATGACTTTCTGATCACAGGCACAGAAGCTTAGCCCACTGAGCCACATGCTGCCCCCAACACTTTAGAAGGTGTGACTCCACCTGAAATAAAGTTGTTATTAAGAAATTTCATCCATGAAGAAAAGCTTTTCACTTTACGGCAGTATAATGACAGACTGCTGAGCTTTGACTATGAAATGCCTTGGCAATTAAAAGAACAAACCTAGCGCTACTCTCAATCTACGAACATCAGAGAATACCCTAAAGCAAGCAGCCTGTGGTGTCTCTTGGTCTTTTTGCCTTTCCTAACTGGAGAGTTCATAGGAAACAATGTCTGTCACTGTAAATTATTCATTGTCCCCAGGGAAGTATGAAGCATATTGTTTGCTCCAGTTTTCAAAGGACTAGCTATTTTTAAAGCAACTGGAGATCATCATAGTCTACTTAAGAGTCTTTACCCCCCCCTAGACAGTCCACTAATCCCAAAACATCATTTAATGACTCCTGTAGTGTGAAACATTTCGGTTCGCTAGAGACAAACTGTGCTACATGTGATTTTAGGGCAGACATGGTCCATCTAAAAGACAAGCTCATGTTGGGTGCAATTTCAGCAATTTTTCCTGAAATTTTCTTCCAAGACATTAATTTTAAGAACTAAGTATGCTGAACTGGAAATTGGGCAGTCCTCATACTGAAAGGGCAACTCTCCCAAACATTTATCCAGTGATTGTTAAATCTTGGTAGGAAAAAAAGGGAACTTTTAATTGAACAGATGAAAGAAAGGATAATATACTGGAACCTGCAGCAGTATTAATGTGGCAGCCAGCCAAGATCTGAATGTTCTAGAAACTATGACTTAAGAGAAAACCGATTGTACTTTCTGAATGTGAAAAATAGAATTTGTCTACATAAATTGTCGAAGAAAATGTGTATGAAGTGTGCATGAAATGTGTTCTTGCTTTAAGTAAACAGATTTATGTTTTATAAAAATAAATCTGGAATAACATTTGGAATGAAAAGACAATAAAAACAATATGTGTCAAAGATTTCTTGTTACGAAAAATGTAACACACTGCCTGGTTTTAGTAAAGCTGACAAAACTCATGTTGTTCTTAAGAAGACACCATACATGCATGCTCTTTAGAGTGTGATGGTGATGGTACAGTCATAACTCAGCTTGATAAGATCAGGCCACGTGCAAATAAAAAAATATAAAAATGTCTAAAATGTTCTATCATGCGGTAGTGCTGAGTAGTTCAACTTAAGGTCAAGTGCCCTGCATTATGGGTAAGCCCTTTAACGGTGCAGGCATCTCTGCTAAAGTGGCTAAAGTGGCGTTAGCGTTAAGCCCTTTAAAGGTGCGGGCATCTCCGCTAAAGTGGCTAAGGTGGCGTTAGCGGTAAGCCCTTTAAAGATGCGGGCATCTCCGCTAAAGTGGCTAAGGTGGCGTTAGGGGTAAGCCCTTTAAAGATGCGGGCATCTCCGCTAAGGTGGCGTTAGGGGTAAGCCCTTTAAAGATGCGGGCATCTCCGCTAAAGTGGCTAAGGTGGCGTTAGGGGTAAGTCCTTTAAAGATGCGGGCATCTCCGCTAAAGTGGCTAAGTTGGCATTAGGGGTAAGGCCATTAAAGACGCGGGCATCTCCACTAAAGTGGCTAAGGTGGCGTTAGCGGTAAGCCCATTAAAGATGCGGGCATCTCTGCTAAAGTGGCTAAGTTGGTGTTAGGGGTAAGCCCTTTAAAGATGCGGGCATCTCTGCTAAAGTGGCTAAGGTGGCGTTAGGGGTAAGCCCATTAAAGATGCGGGCATCTCCGCTAAAGTGGCTAAGTTGGCATTAGGGGTAAGGCCGTTAAAGACGCGGGCATCTCCGCTAAAGTGGCTAAGGTGGCGTTAGCGGTAAGCCCATTAAAGATGCGGGCATCTCCGCTAAAGTGGCTAAGGTGGAGTTAGGGGTAAGCCCTTTAAAGATGCGGGCATCTCCGCTAAAGTGGCTAAGGTGCTGTTAGCGGTATGCCCTTTAAAGATATGGGCAACTCCGCTAAAGTGGCGAAGGTGGCTAGAACTGAGATAGACACATCATCAAACTGTAAGACTGACAAACTGCCTCATCTGATAGGAAGTAGCATGATAACTGTAAGCAGCCCTGTCTCCTTAGCTCAAGAGAGATCAGGAATGCAGATCAAACATCTTTGTATTCTTCATGATAGAACATTGCAGGGCCAAAGCTAAACACTTCCGGTTTTCCAGCCAAATTAGCTGACTATTGGAACCAGATGACCTGGACCAATTGTGTGCTGAAGCAGTATGTTCATGGCTCTTGCACCATAGGGGTGGTTCACATGTATTTGATGCTCTAGATAGGCATCCTTTTGAACTTTAAAGACACAGAACACCGCCTACTCAGCCAAGGAAACATCCGAAGCTTACATCCTGTCTCTGTAAAGGAAAGGTCCGGGGATGAAGGGCCCAGCCCTCAAGGTCATTTGAAGGACAGGGTGCAAACTTGGTTAGAATAATGGGGGAATCATCAGTTCACCTTGTCCATTGACTTTGGGAAGAATCCCACACAACACCAGGAGAAAATGCACACAGAAACAGAATGCAGTTAGGATTTAAACTCCCAACCCTGGAAGTGTGAAGCAACAGTGCTACCCACAGAGCCACCATGCTGTTACTATCGCTACATGTCGCACACAGGTCACATCATCCTGATAGGAAGCATAGCTAGCAGCCTGAAAGCCTGATCATGTGTTCACTCCATCATCATGTCAAACACATTGGCACCTTCAGAAGCATTTTTGCAGGAAAAGCCCTATGCTACATGACCTCATCATTCATAGGTGGAAAACCAAGCCTTCCTGTACAGTATCTTGCATCAGTTCTGAGAAAATAAAATGGATGTATTGTTTTTAAAAACAAGACATTCCTAGCCTAGACCAAAGATTGTTTTCCCTTCACATATTGGACACAGTGAATATAAAATATTTTTTTAATTATCTCATCACACAGATTTTTGCTGGTTCAAATATATCCATCCATCCATTTTCTTAAACTGCTTATCCTGTTCAGGGTCACGGGGAGTCCAGAGTCTATTCCAGAGGCTACAACCCAGAATGGGGCATCAACCCATTGCATGGATCAAATATATTAATAATGAATTTGTTACTAATAAATAATAATTAAACCGGCTGTTTCATTTAATCATTTAGGTGCGAGCACTGTACAGCAGAATACAGTGCACTGCATGTTTATGCATAGAAATTATGCATATATAAAAATATATGCACGCAAATTATGACTTTTAAAACGAAAAAAAAGCTAGTTTGATGCCAAATTACTTTAAAATGCCCTTTTAAAAGTGTAAAGTTTAATAATATGCTCAAGCCAAATATCTATTACATAAAATAATTCACATATACACAGAAAATATTTTAACTTGTACTTAACACTAGTAGTTATACATGTAATGCTTTAATCTCCTTTTTATTGCATTACGTTGCGCACAGAAAATTAATATAAGGTTAAAATCTTCAGGCTGAACCACGAGTAGTCCTGAGTACCTGAGTACAACCCGAGTAGTCCAGAAACTTTCCGGACTTAATACTGCGAATGTAAGTACGATAAATCTGAATTGTCAGTCATATCAAACAAGACAGGGCCAGAAGAAAATGCGCATTTTATTTAGATGGATAACAAGATTTCAGCAGGACAGTTCGGGGTCTCAAGGTAGGACGGTGCTCCAATTCCAACCATGACAGACATTTTCAGACAGCGCCCCCAAGCGGACCAACAGCACACTGATTGAGTTACATGTCGGTGTGTGACTGCAACTTGCACCCCGGGTATAATCAAACGAAGGAACCAATATTTTAATTTATAAAGGTGCAGGGAAATGTAAACTGCCCTCTTATTAGATGACCCGAGGTAATGGGAGTGCGATCACAGGGCGGCAGGATAAGGAGCTGTTGCTAATGTGGAGAGGCGCTAACGTTCGGCCACCATCTTCCCTGGTCGCTAAATATCAGCAAATACAACCATCATTAACAGCCCAATGGATGCAGATAGCCTATCGATAGACTGCCGAGGAGACAGGAAGGGCCGCACCGACGCCGGGTAGCATGTAGAAAGGAGCACGTTCACCGCCCAATCAGGCAGCTTCTCTCATGAATATAAATAAGCTTTCCCAAATCGCCCCGGAAAATGAAAATTCACTTCCGGGGGAAGTTGAATCTCACCGGCAAAGCGGTGAACTTCCATATCCGGTGGGACCACGCAAACTACCCCAACAATAACCTAGAAAAGATTTGTAGGCGAAGCTGTACCTTGCTTTTAAGCCAAGCGAGGCCGCAGCCTGCGCACGGACGGCGAATGGCGGGGTGTTTCGGGGGGATTTCCTTCCACTGTTGCCTCATCAACTGCTGATATTCACTCACACAAAAGTCCCCGTGTTCTGCGCGGATGTGTACATCTTTTCCCTTTATCTGTGAGCGAAACGCGACACAGTCCGATTGTATGTGCCCACATATCGCTCAGACAGTTTAAGTAGCAGATGTACAAGTGAAAAACTGTAATGTCTAATAAACAACAATAATGGCGTAAGGAGATCTTTTATTTTCAAAATATATTTAAAATAGATGCGGCTGCGTAGTGATACGGCACTTGTCGGGGAGCAGCAGAAGTGCACTCGCTGTGGAGCGCCTTCGCAGGGCTACAGTAGCGTGACAGTGGGGGGCTTTAATGCTGTATGCTGTGCATAAAGCGCATCCGACATACATAAAACGTGGCTTCATAAATGCTTTATGCTATCTTGTTTAGTAAAGACATAATATATACATTCCACACATAAGTGGTGTATGCGATTAAAGTCACACACAGCCCAACAATTAAATCCGACCTTGAAATACAGCTATGTGCTTAATTTATTAATATATTTCACGAACACTAAAGCACAAGAGAAAAAAATAATTCCCAATTCAGGTTGTCATTGTTGCGTCTTGATAATAAAGCTATTAAGTTTTGAACCCAAACCGCCCCCTAACGGAACGACCCTAAGGTGCAGAAATCAGGGATGCTTCTTTATCTTGGACCCAGCTGTCAGGCTGGAAAAAATCCACTCTAACAAGTTCGTTATGGTGAGACAGTATTTCGATATTTATAATGCATGTAAATGAAACATTATGTAGTTGCATGAGTTTATCATTTGGACAACAACGCATTAAAAGCTGTCTTGTTATATGAATGACTAGCTAATGGATTTTACCGGAATAGATTATTATTAGCGAGCAGGATAGCTCCTGAGTTGTACACCCGGGACGTCGAAAGCCTATCATTTATCCTCTGAACCCGTTAGTAAAATAGTATAGCCTGACAACTTAACTTAAAATATTTGTTATGGCTAGATAGATATTTTGTTATGAAATGTGTGTCTTGAATCGTAACAGCGTCAGACATTCCCTGCATAAAAGAAAGCGCATGGTAATGTGAGTGAGATTTTCAACATCAACCGAAAACTTGACTCCTTACTGGAAACGTGCGGGCTGATGTCCACGGCTGGGCTGCATGATGTAAACAGGAGGTCGAGGTCGGTGCCAGGTCCGCTGCTACCCCCACAGACCCAGACAGCGCTTTCTCTTCCTTCAATCCGCTCCGTGCAGGAAATATTGTTCATAATTAAAGAGAAGAGCTCTGAGAAGTGAGGTTATGCAGAGGAAATATGTTTGCACGCAGCGCAATTTGATTAATGCTAGTTCTTATATAGAATACAAAGACATTTCAATTAGAATTGTTTGCGTTCACAGTCGACGGTGGTTAAGTTGGCGTTAAATATGAGAACAGAAATATCGTAGAGGTCGATAATCTAACACGCCCTCCAAGATGCCAGCGGTGACGATGGAGGTGAAAGAGCTGTACCTCTGTACATCTTTGGGCGAACTCAACAAGAAGGCCGAAATAAAGCCGGATAAAACAAGCACCAGAAGGTAAGTAACCAGGAGGAAACGCTGTTGTGTCCAGACGAGTGTTACCAATATGCATCTCCACTGAATAACGAAAAACCGATTGATGACAAGCTGATGTAACCACTTATAACTCAATATCATTAACATTTTTAAAGGCACGTTTTCTATGCAAAAATAACAATTGACCTATTGCCAAAATATGTTTAAAGTTTATTATAATTGTTGTTATTAGAGGTGTTTATTAAATATAATTTTCCCCAGCTATGTACAAAGTGCCTGTAAAATCTTCAAGGCGGCGGAAGAGTGTCGCTTGGACCGCGATGAGGAGAAGGCGTATGTCTTGTACATGAAATATCTAACGGTTTATGACCTCATCAAAAAGAGGCCTGACTTCAAACAGCAGCAGGTAACAATGGGTGAATCTCAATACCAAGAACGCAAAGATCGTACTGGTGATCCTGGCAAGACAGGACTTTGCTAACCTTCCTTCCAAGAAAGAAACGTGGGGCGCAATGAATCATGGGATTGGTCTCGTTCGGCGAGGATGGAACCGATGGGTGAATCTTAATACACAATAATGCAAAGGTCGTACTTGTGGTCTTGGCAAAAACAGTCTTGCTACTTTGCCTTCCAAGAACTATCTCGCAATAACACGAAGACAAAGAAAGAACTAACAGCCGATTGAAGCAAATGTGTACTTGCTGCTCTACTAGGCTGTACGCCCGGCTGATAACCTCAGCCGTAATTTTAACTCGCATCGTAGTATGTAATAAATTACACATAAACGACTATTCCTGGTATAATTATGCATTTTTACCACAAATACATTACACTTAAAATATTCATATTTATTTCTTGCACTTTGCAAACGCTATAGGGGGTGTTAACCATTTCAGTTAGGCAGTCTCACGATCCGAAAAAGTGAAAAGCAGCAGGAAAATCATATCTGGCAGAAAATATGTAAACGTAGCTGAGATTGGTCTTCGACAATGGAGGATGATACAAAACGGCTACAAGAGAACACAAGTACGGCCAAGTACACATATTAAGATTCACACAATGTATCCCATTCCAGCACCATTCAGTCACTCAATAAGCCCTTGATATAGGTGCTCTAAATGCTATATTAAATTTATATTTATGTACACATTTATTTATGGATGCACATGTTGAATAATGACCCATATCTTTGTATTTCTGTAGGATTTTTTTCAGTCTATACTTGGCTCAAATAGTCTAAAAAAAGCCATAGAGGAGGCTGAGAAACTATCGGAGAGCCTTAAACTCAGGTTAGTGTTGTATGTTTATTCACAATTATTTTTGTTGCTATTCAAACATTGGGATGTGCCCTTAACTTGGAAACGAGAAAAAAGCCTCGCGGCTTGATGTCTGCGTATTGCACTGTGTGCACATGAGCGCTCTGTGCTTCCCGTGATCTGTGGACAGGTACGAAGAGGCTGAGGTACGGAGGAACCTGGAAGAACGGGAGAGGCAGGAGGAGAAGAAGAGGAGGGGGGAGAATCCAGGACAGGCCCTGGGCAAGGGCTCGCTAAAGGACGCCGCAGGAGCGGAAAAGGAGACAAAGAAGGTGAAACGACTAAAAAAAAAATTTAAAAATGAAGGGCTGTAAAAGTCTGAGCAACACGAACTCACAGCACACCCCAAGATGCCTGCCATGCCAGAAAACATCCAAATATAGAAACAAGCTGCAGCAGCTATGTGCATAATCTTTTTCCTAAAGACTTACATTGATCAGTAAAGAGGCTTTAATGGGGAAATAATGTCATGATTTTGTCTGAAAAAAATCTACGGAAAAGAAACCTACTGTATTCATTGCCTTAAAACAGGATGCTAATATAACCAGTTATTTCGGTATAGTGAGATTTCTTTTTTGGAAGCCATCCTCGGCAAATGTCTGTTATAACATGGCTTGGCTGTAAGTGGAATTATGATTTTTATGACTGATATATTTCAATGTTAACTTTTCTTGTGTTTTTGTTTGCTGCAGTTAAAATGGGGGAAAAAGGACAATAAGAAGGAAAATGGTAAGGAGGATTTTTTTAGGGACTTTTGGCGCTTTTCCACTTTCCATACCCAAGCCGTACCCAACCCGTATCTAACCCATCTGACCCGTACCGTGAACTGGCAGTTTTCCATTGTAAATGATCTGAGCCATACTCAAGTGGGACTATAGAGCTGTGTTCCACAACCTAGTTCTCTAAGTTCCCCAGAGGGGCCACATTTTTTCTCCTTCCTGGCTCCCAACACACCTGTATCAGGTATTGGGTCTTCTTGATTGTTTTGCTCATTTAAGATTGTTTGATTTGTTTTTGATCCTTTGATTCCGGTGTGCTGAAAACTAGTTTGGAGCAAAAATATGGACTGGCTGCGAGTCTCTGAGGACTGGGTAGCGAAGGATTGCTGTAGAGGATGGCTGTTTATTAGACCCCCCCCCCCCCCAGCAGCTGGTGCCCCTCCTGGGGGGGTCACCTCGGAGCAGCTGTTTCAGATGATGAGGGATCAGTGCCTACGGATCATAATCATGGATGCCCGGAGCAGGAAGGATTTTGAGGAGTCGCAGATCCAGGTGCCCACGCAGTGCTGCATCAGTGTTCCAGAGGAGGCCATCAGCCCGGGGTAGGAGATTCACTGCAGGACAGGGCGGCGGCTGCACAGCCCCACAAGCCAAAAGCGTGATTCTTTCACCAAGAGAAGCGAAAGCTGTATATTACCACCATTAATCTTTCTAAGAAAAACTAATTACACTGCACCTTGTGCAATTTAAGAAACTAGTTTGTGTGAATGTTGATTTCTTAGTTATTCCTCCTGAGTTGTACTGAATGCTTCTCAGATCGTTATGCATTTTTGTACAGGAAAAAAAATCATTGAAATGGATGTATAAGGCTGAACTGCAGAGTTTATCACGATGTGTCATTCAAACTCATTAGTTCACTGACAACTTCCTGTCATCAGAATAACTGCCAGTCAGATTGAGGCTAAACTCCCTGCATGCTCGAGAGGAGAGTGGGACCACCGTGGATTTGCTGACTACATCATCTTGCTGGACTGGTCCAGCTCAGCAGGGGACCTGAAGCTGGGGACGACGCTTCGCAGTCTGAAAGACGCCCTCTACAAAGTGAGAACTTACCCGACAATGAGTCAGGATAGCCAAAACCCAAGGGAGGATGGCTTGATATTAAAAATAAGCATTTTCTAGCCCAGTGGTATTTTGGTGAGAAACTTGGGTTTGCTTTGCAGTGGGATAGCAAGACAGTGCTGCGGGGTGAACCTCTGGTGCTGGAAGGTGGTTATGAAAACTGGCTTCTGTTCTATCCTATGTACACCTCTAATGCCAAAGTAAGACCACCCAGGCAGGAGACTGTTGACATAATCCCAAAGTGTAAGTATGCATTCTAAAGCTGTGATGTTTGGTGGTAAACGTTGCTTCTCAAATTCTGCTCATAAGCTTTTACTAGCCAGAACTGTGTGTAGGCAGCTGAGCAGTGAGATATAGTTCAGCTCCAGTTCAAGTTCATGAACTCAGTGTAGTAAAATACCTTGTATTCCATGATCCAAGCAGTGAATTTCAACTACCCCTCGCTTGAGGAGCCAGATCCTGGAGAAGACACTGGGGAAGAGTCACTTGTGCAGGTCAATGGGGATTCGGGCTGCAAGGATAATAAGGGGGTGGAACCGAAGGATCTTGAAGCATCAAGCATCGCGTGTCAAGAGAAAACAAAAAAAGGCTCATCCGTCCAGTCTGGCTTCAGGACTAATGCTATACCACAGGTAAGGTGCATCTCAGTAGTTTGCTGCAGACCTCTGGTTGAATTCACTCCGTTTCAGATGCAAGTCATTGGCATGGAGAAAGAGTTAATTCATGCCTATTTAGTTCTGCAAAAATTGTATCCTTGTGACTATTATATCTTTTCCAGTTTGATCGTGGAAAAAAGCCAGCTATCAAAAAATCTGATGGTGCCAGGTCCTCAAACACCTTAGCTAAGGACCAGCAACTGGCGCAGAATGGACCTGCAATTCCAGACCGCTCTGCTAAGCCTGGTCTGAGTCCCAAGCACACCACAAGGGCTGAAGAGAGGAACCATGTTGAAACAGACCCAAGCAAGCCAATGCAGGCTAAGAGAGAAGAGGAGAGGCAGAAGGAAGATAGCAAGAAGGAAGGGGAGCGGGGGGAGGAGGAGGTGGTGGCAGATGAAAGCCGAGGAGAAGGGAAAGAGGAGAGGCGGCAGGACAGGAAGAGGCTGGAGAGACAAGAGGCGGCTAAAGATGAGCAGGAGGAAGATGTGGTGGAGAGTAAAGACAGGAGATGGCAGAGCAGCCAAAGTGCTGAGCAGGCAAAGAACATGCCTCTGGACTGGCCTGCCCCGAAGAGCGTAGTCAGTGAAATCAAGGTCAGTCTCTCCCCGGCAGTCAGTGTCCCTATGTGACTCATAATGATGGCCCCGATTTAGGTCTCAAGCCTCCTGTCTGGGAGGGTCACGTCTTAACTAGGTTACTGTTTCTTAACCCAGTCATCAGAGACCCCCATGGTTCCACCCTCTCAGCTCCCAGCCAATCGAGGACCTCAAATACCTGGTATAGGTGTGTTGGGAGCTTGGGAGCTGGGAAGGAGCAAAAATGTGGACTGTCTGGGGGTCTCCTAAGCCTGATTTGAGAAACACTGGTGTACGGTAATGCAGGGTATGTCACATTCAGATCGTCTACTCCGTGCTACATAAGTCCAGTATAAGATGACCCATATTAGTAGTGAATGATTAGTGCTTTGGCTGGTAGTTAGTGTGAATTTAGATGGTCATAAGATGCTTGCTCTCATCATCGTATTTAAGCGGCTTGATGGATTTATGAAAAGTGCCTGATTGTGTTCCAGAGGGAGCCACTGACCAGGGCGAGAAGTGAGGAGATGGGGCGGACGGTCCCAGGTCTTCCCGATGGCTGGATGAAGGTATTGACATTGACGTTTCGCTCCCAGGATGCCGCATACGTACCTGTTGTCATGACAGCACCAAAGGCCACGCTTTGGTTATACATCATCGCATTGGTACTCCTATGTGTTTCTCAGTTCCTGGACACGGTGACGGGAACATACCGGTACTACCACTCCCCCACCAACAGGGTACACCTGTACCCCCCCGAAGTGAGCGTATCCCAGACACCCACAGCCACGCCTCCAACCCCCAAGCAGAAGAAAGTGCAGCGGCGCGCCGTCGAGCCCGACAGTGACCACGCCAAACTGAAACGCTCTTACTCGTCGCCCGACATCACGCAGTCACTTCAAGAAGAGGGACCCAAGAAGCTGCCAGCCACACCCATCATCAACAGAGAAATCAAGTTGGTCTTCAAACGCTTGCTGTGCTTTTCTGCCCCATAGCTTTGCCTCTTAGGTTTACCCACTAATGTTTCCTCGCTCCAGGCCGCCCAGAGTGACCCCTTACGCTAAGACCGAGATCTCCTGGCTCTCTGCCGCCAAAATCCGCAATCTGAACCCCATGTTTGGGGGACTGGGGGCGTCACTGACCGGGCTGCGTAACCTTGGCAACACTTGTTACATGAACTCCATCTTGCAATGCCTGTGTAACACCCCTGCAATGGCTGAGTACTTCAATAAAAACTACTACCAGGAAGACATTAATAGGTAGGAGCCTACCTGTAATGGGGCCTTCGGGGACCCGTCCGACTGCTGGAGAAAGGGCTGTTTGACGTTGATGCTAAGATAGCAACCAGCGCTCTCTGTGTTTATAGATTCAACATCTTGGGGCACAAGGGTGAGGTGGCGGAGGAGTTTGGTGTCGTTGTGAAGGCGCTGTGGTCTGGGCTATATAAGTACATCAGCCCCCGGGATTTCAAGGTCACCATTGGCAAGATCAACGAGCAATTTGCCGGCTACGAGCAGCAGGATTCCCAGGAGCTGCTGCTCTTCCTCATGGACGGTCTCCATGAGGACCTGAACAAAGTAAGGCCGTCTGCTGTGCCTATGCTTTTGTACGGTTAGGTCTATAGATTGTTGAGAACCTACAACCTGAATATTGTCACACTAAGCAAACTATGTGGGTTGAATAACCCCCCTTTTTACTTTAAAAAATTCTTCTGTTGATTCAATTTGCACAAATATTGTAAGACGCCAGTGGAACTTATACTGCACTGAACTTTCCGACATTCTGTTACGTCACTGTTAAAGGAAAAGAGATTCCGTGTTATACTGTAATTTACATGTTGACTTATTTTTTCCTTTCATTTGGTTTTCATTTTGATGGCCTAATTAGAGAGTAAGTAAACTTCCTGTGCTTTCCCTGGAGTTTTCTATGTGTGTTTACAGTGTGTTGAGTGTCTTGCTGTTTAGATGTTGTATCAGGACTCTTCCTACTTCCTATTCCATCATGGGTTCCTTGTGATGGTGTTAATATCGATCAGTTTATTCCTAAGAGTCCTGCCTGATGGGGCCTAGTGTATTGAGGTTGGTTATGTAAATGTATGGCCCACCCCTCCCCCACTCCATATCATATTATCAAACACTCCCTGTCTTCTCCTGCCACCTCCCCTACATCTCAGGTAGTTTCCTAAATCAGTCAAGACTAACACATCACGGCACCCTGTGGTGTGGCGAGCACCCTGAATTCACACGTTAACGTTCACTTCTGTTCCATATGAGCGTGAAGTAGTTTAGCGGCAATAACAAAAAAGCTTTGCTAGCTAGGGTGTAGACAACATCACACAGTTAAAATACTTTGAGATTCACCGGCGTGCCGTGCAGGTTTTTGGCCACATAAGATGATCGTGTCTTTACCGCAAATAGCAGCACTTCATGATGGTCAGACGAGAGAGTTCTAACACGTTTGTCATCCGATCAGGCTGACAACCGCAAAAGGTACAAGGAGGAAACCATTGACCACCTGGATGATTTCAAGGCAGCAGAATTAGCCTGGAGCAAACACAAGCTGCTCAATGAGTCTGTCATCGTAGCCCTGTTCCAGGGTCAGTTCAAATCCACCGTTCAGTGTCTGACATGCCACCGGAAGTCCCGCACCTTCGAGACATTCATGTACCTATCCTTGCCACTGGCATCCACTAACAGATGTACCCTGCAGGTAACGTCCCTGTTCTTCTGCGGCATTGTCCCGTGGCCTGGTCACAGGTGACTCATGACAGCGTCCACTTCCTCTTTCCTACAGGACTGCCTGAAGCTCTTCTCCAAAGAAGAGAAGCTAACTGATAGCAACAGGGTCCTCTGTAGACAATGTAAGGTCCACAGAGATGCCACCAAGAAGTTGGAAATCTGGAAAGTTCCACCAATTCTGCTGGTGCACTTGAAAAGGTAAAAGTCACAGTCATTGTACTGGCAAACAGAATGGATTCACTTATTTTATCGTAGGTTTCAAGTGTCAGTTTTCATCCTTTTGAACATGGATCTCTTGTGACCTTTCCTAGATTCTCTTATGAAGGTCGCTGGAAACAGAAGCTGCAGACGTCGGTCGACTTCCCCCTTGAAAACCTGGATTTGGCTCAATATGTTATCGGCCCAAAACACAACTTGAAAAAGTATAACTTGATCGGAGTATCTGTAAGTAGACCCAACACACACGGGAATCTTAGAGTGTGTGTTCTACAGGGCTCTCTGGGACGGCTAGGGTGGAGCTTCCCAACCACGTAGCCACGGGGTTGTGGAGCACTGGGGGATTCATGGTTCATTTCCAAAAATAAACAATATATTTTTAATTGTTTCTGGCCTCTGGCAAACAAACATACTGTTTGAAAACTGATCGATCTGCTGCATCCTCGATCATTGTACCGGTCTGTGAATTATTTGTACAACATACACTGGTCCCCTAGTCTAGGGGGTTTCAGTTTTTTAACAAATGGTCTAACAAAACTCAAACTCAACCTGTAAATAAACATTCCCCATTTCCTAATGTAACTGAAGTACATCTTTAAAAAGTGTCTTATACTGTCATACTTGCAGCACAGCTTTCTGCCCTGTACAGTATCCGCATCCTGTAAATGTGCTGTGGTTTCAGTCGCTATCTCTGCCCCTTCACAGAACCACTACGGGGGGCTCGACGGCGGACACTACACAGCCTACTGCAAGAATGCCCAGAAACAACGCTGGTTCAAGTTTGACGACCACGAGGTGACCGACATCCCTGCATCCTCTGTCAAGTCCTCAGCCGCTTACATCTTCTTTTACACGGCCCTCTGAGAGGATGCTGAGGACTAGGGTGTTCTTCTGAGGAGCCAGCCACCAATGGGCCGAGCCACTGCAGTTGTAGGCAGAGGGAGGTTGCCTTTGTCTTCGGTTAAGGAGATGGCGCGTTGGTGCAACCTCCTGCGGATGAGGAGAAGCCTGCACTCACGTCTGTGTTGCACGGCAGCTCTTAGAGAATCATCTAGAAGTTTAACGCTTCATCTATTAATACTATTTATAGTAGTATGCTAAGCAAGTATATGAGGTCTAAACCCCACAGTGTTGTGTCCTAAGCTTACGAAACCTGCGCCATTAGCCAGTCCTCAAAGCCTTCCACAGTTTTTCTTAGCAAGAAATTCTTAAAACGTTCCGATTCTGTTTCCCCTCAGTTTCTGCGCAGCGGTCTTGCCCTATAGCTTAACTCAAGCTTTTCTTGTACCCTGAGCATAATTGGCCGGAGAGACTTGCGTTAATATGTACACTGCCTATACGTACGTGATCTGTGCCATGGGCCTCGTACAATAATTTGCGAGCATGTCGCTAAGGGGAGATCTGAACTTTCTAGAAAGTGACCATGTTTTGCTTGAAAGAGCCGCGGACACCTTCTACTGCACAGAGAAACATCGCTCCTGTGACAGGGCCACGTGTGAGCCTCTTGAGGGGTGACATTTCGGGGGATCGCGGGTGCAGCCTGGGGAGCGGGTTTTTTCAAAGACGTATCTGACATTCCATGTTAGACGGCTCATTTGAAGACCAAATATTCATAAGTGTCTCAGTCAGTACCAACCTGGAGTCCTTGCTCATAACCTGATTTCCATCTCCGCCACTCTTGGCCTGTACCCTACAACTCCTGGTTTACGTGTTTCCTAAACCGCAAATTATCTCACCGATTGTGCTAGAAGGAAAAACTTTAATTATTCTTATTGTGTCACTCAAATTTGTCTACAAATTTTTTTTTTCCCCTGGTGGAGAAACATCTTCTGCAGACCATCCATCCATTCATGTGCACTCCCCCTTTAACAACAGCTGACAGGCAGCTATCCGGCAGAGCCGGCATATCTGAGCAAAGCAAGGGATCGCCGTATTTCTGCATTTTTCTAGCGTCCACCCGTGTCCGTAGCTGCATCAAATTAGCATCACGAAAGCTTAAGGGAGGTCACAGCTTGGAAGCCTTCACTGCTGTGGCAGTCCCAGTTTGTTTAATTTATTCTGGGGACATACTGGTACGGGGGGCCATAACATGTAAAGCTTGCCTTTAACCCCCCCCCCCGGAGTGACCAGGCCTCAGTGCTGCTGCAGACTGGGCACTCCCGGTAGTTTTTACCCCTCCAGGTGAATTTAAGCATTTTTTTAAGCATACCCTGAAGAACAGGGTGGAGTTAGGCAGCAACCACAGCATCACTTAAACATGTTCAAGCTGC
The DNA here is from genome assembly GCA_026784285.1 of Stomatorhinus walkeri. Lineage (NCBI taxonomy): Eukaryota > Metazoa > Chordata > Actinopteri > Osteoglossiformes > Mormyridae > Stomatorhinus > Stomatorhinus walkeri. The sequence goes on along the minus strand of JAODUD010000019.1, from coordinate 14,982,671 downwards.
AAAAAGGTGCCTTGGAGCTGATGATTCCACGTGAGAGGAAGCACAAAGAGACCAAACCCTCGGGCAACATCACGCACAGCACAGAGCATTGTGAACCCTTCACGTCTTTGCACATGACCTACTCTAGCATGACGTCAGCCATTTAATAGTTTGTTATGTTAAATCTGTGTCCTTCAACGCTGTGAGATCTGTTTCCATACAATATCCTAGAATGTATTTAAGAATGTACCAATAATTAAATGAAAAATACAAAGCACAGGTGGTTTTTATTCAACAGTTTATAGATAGGGGGGGTGTATTGTGTCTATCGGAAAGTCTATATTTCGTCCCACCCGTGGATTATCAGGCTGCTTAAAATCAGCTCATGAACAAAGAATTTTAGTTCAAAACTGAAATGTTTTCCCCTCTGCAAATGAAAATCATGTGACAGTCTGACTTCCTATTATTAGTCAGGAATGAAACCTGCGGGCACACGATGAGTCACAGTCATCCGTCATAACAGAACTTTACTCAGGCAAAGAATTTTAAAAATCACAAGGTGCTTATACTCTATGCTGTTGCTGTAGTGGCAACCAGGAACTGCAAAAAATTCATCAGAGAATCTTTAAAAAAAAGGACTCGACAGGCCGTAGAGTCACT
>JAODUD010000019.1:14951156-14966186 GCA_026784285.1 Stomatorhinus walkeri | reverse complement strand
ACACACACACACGTGTACACACACACACGTGTACACACACACGCACACACCAAATCATACAATGAGAAATCAGTCTGTCAATAATACTGCCTAATACTGGCATTATTTTCTAACACCACTGATGTTATTCTTATTAAATAATACAATAATACAACCTTTCTAACACCATTGGGGATGTGTATAAACCTCCTAAATGGATCTATGTTCAGAAACGGTGGCCGTTCCCTTGATGGAATCCATCTTATCCAAGATGTTTAAGGTCCCTTAATCTGCCGCCAGCATCAGCCACAACTGGAACCACCCCGATTAACTCTAGTCTCACACCTGGCTGTCCCGGTTCATTTCAGACCTATTCATGGTCCATTGGGCAGTATTCAGGAAATTCAGGCACTTCATTTCCGGATGCCCCAGCTGAGGAAGCCGTGCCACTCGACGGCCATCAGCGGCCAAACCCGTACCTGTGAGGTTCCTTGGAGACAGGAACGAAGCGCACACACTCCCGCTTTGTGAAAGTGCTTTCTATCCAGGAATTCAAGGACTGCAACAAAATGAGAGATGATTCAACCTCGTTGCAACAGAAACCACAGTTGGTAAACAAACTCTGTGCCCTAGTAGGTCATTTAAGTCACCTTCATCATGAGGAAAAGTGCAGGAACTGCGCTGTAAGCTAGCGGAGGCAGAACATGCCAGAACTCGGCCTAAGACTGCCAGGAATGCGGAGACCTCACGCAGAAACGTTACCTGAGGCACATTTGAGCACCCCTGGGGGATACATGTGAGGTGTCCCCACATCCCAACTTTGCACATACATACTGTGCCACACATTTGCCCCAGTGCCTTGGTGTTGTGACAACCAGAATAAATATTACTGAGGATGGGTGTGGCTCTAAAACAACGTCGTATTAAACCAGATCAAAGCATATGTTGGCGCCACGAACTATTTTTCCTTTGTCGCACGATCATACATAAATGAATAAACAAACAAGCCCGTGTGTATGTTCACGCTGAAACTGCAAAATCAGCAAGTTCTATTGACTCGTGAATTCGTCTATTTTCAAAAGAGGGAAAAATGTATTATTGTTGCTTTCATTGGACGCGAAAATAATAACAATTACAAAATGTCCTTGCTGACATGGTGAAGTTCCGATTTGGCCCTCCACAGAAAATGCAGTCCTGCATTTAACTGTACTGACACTTAAAACGAGATTTGATGTTCAGTGTCCACCACACCCCTACGCACAAAAAAACAAGAGAAAATGCAAATAAAAATATAAAACTATAGGTTGGTACCTGACAAGAACTTATTTAAAGTTTCATTTTCTACTGCAAACTGCCCAAAACATTCCTTATTAATACATAAAGATTATACTGTAGGATTATTTAGTATGTAGCCTACAACTTAACATTGTTTAAAGGATCTGTTACAATAGACTGGGGAACAGCGAAATTTACTGCGGGAAAATCGACTTCAATGGACCTGAGCCAACTAATTACTAACTATGTATATTTAACTTCTATGTCTTTGCAGACAATCACGTCGTTTTTAAATGTATTAACTGATAATTAAATGTCTAAGTCATGTCTTCGTAACTTAAGATCCATGATCAAATCTGAAAGTCATACGATGAACTGCATTTCACCGTCCGTAAGCCTTCAGCCCACGAAAGCAGCTACGCGGGCGGCTTCTCCTGCACCAGCGGTGTGTTCAGCTCGGTCCCGGGCAGATCGACGCGCAGACCCTTACCATTATCTCACCAGCGGAGTCGGAGGTGCGGAGCCGCCTTGTGGCTTTCAGCCATGTGTGAAGTGGGCAGCCAGGGAGACAGGACGAAGCGGAGCCTTTGACGCGCAAGCGGCAACCCGCTTCCAAACGCGGCTGTTTCGGGAGTGAGACTGTGCCGTAAGTCACATGAGCGGGGTGGGGAGGCAGATAAAGGGACCCCGCTGCCCCGCGTTATTACATAGGTGTCCTGCGCATCACCCAGCTGTGCATTCAAATTAGGCCAAATAGCGAGTAATTCGGGGGAAAAAACATGCCTTTCCCAAGTTGTGTGTGTATTAATAAAACAAATGTGATTGAACACCGGGCGCAATTACGCGAAGAATAAACGCCGGAGTAGCAATATAGTAAGAAGTTAATACAGTAAAAATATATCCCTGTTTAATCCGTTAATATATTATAGGATAGGCTACATACAAAACACACCATGTCCGTAGGACTACTGCATATTTTTATAATCTTACTCAGCTCGATGTATACGTAAATACAAGGTACTCGTTATAATGCAGCTAAGTAAACATGAGGGGGCGGCAAATTCACTATGAACAATACCCCGGGATTGCGTATTTAGCCCAGTTTGTAGGGGCGCCAGGGTCTGACCCGCCTCCAAAACTAGAATAAAAAAACTTACGATAGCACGCCTGACGTGCTGACGTGTCACAGCACAAAAGCGCGTACAATCCTGGCCAAAAGTTTTGAGAATGACACAAAGCGACATTTTGTGCCAGGACTAAAATTTTTTTGGGATTAAGTTCATTTTCATGACGAAAAAGGACTTTGTGATTAATTCACCTGATCACGCTTCATAACATTCTGTAGTATAGGCAAATCACCATCATAATTACTGAGACAGCAGACTTCGGGAAAATCAATATTTGTGTCATTCTCAAAATTTTTGCCCACTGCTGTATATCCCTCCCCCGCAACCCCACTTCTGTATCGGCAAACAGAATTTCAGTGCCGAAAATTAATGCTAGAGAAGACAGTGAGGGGCTGCTCCGGAGCACGCAGCGGCCTGCAGGACCAGCTTCTTGTACGTCACTTAACAGAATCATGGGAACTGCTGTAGGAGGAATGGAGCCTTTATTCAGAATACTGAAAAAAAACCCTACAAATTCCTGTGCAGGGTCAATGTATCTGTCACGTGGCCTAAGAACATTCTCCTGTCGCTCATTTAATGTTACTAATAAGCCATCACTATGGGAACCTAGTAAGTATGTCTTGGTGATTATGTGACAGATTAAAATGATTGTAAATTAAACTTAAGGTAGGTACACAAACCTCTAATGACAAAGAGTTAGAAAAAAATAACCAACAGGTACATAAAGTGTTTTTTAATCATATTGTCAGTAAAATTAAAATACAGTCCAAGGGATAAGTTTACAGGTGTTACCCAACATGCTTTAATAATCTGATCTCACAAAAGAAATAATTATATTCACCTGAATTCTCACACCAAAATATTAACCAAAGGAAAATCAGTGGAGTGCAGTATTGAATAAAATATTGGGCTAGACAAGCGATCATAAAAAGGCATTTTCTGTGTTCATCTGCAAAACGTAAACTTCCAGTTACATAAAAACTAATGGTTTTGAAAAGGAGGGGAGGAGTTTTTAGAAAACTCAGCATTTTCTTCCAATGCCGTCATGTTCAGATCTTCCATCTGGGGGAGAGAGAGAGAGGATTACCAATACAAAACAATAACACAAACCCACACAGCAAAGGGGAAACACGAGACAGAAGTGAGGGATGGCCTGGTGGGTTTTAGGATGTCCTGTCAGTTAGGCTTGCTGTGTGTAGTTAGTATTCTGCAGAGTCTCTAAGAGTGTGAGAGCTCAGCTCTTGCATGTTTGTTTTTTAAACAGCCTTGGCTTCAACTGGAGTCACTTATCAGCTCCTCACGCCACTGCGAGCTGCCCATTCCCTGAAAGACGTCAACGGTGACGGGCACGGCAGTGAGACGCGCCGCATGCCAGTGGCTGGAGAAACTACAAAGAAACACTCTGCCGTTTGCACTGAACCCAGACACCACAGCTGATTTTACATGTTTAACATTTTACTTAAGACTAATATATTTAGCACACATTTTTTTTATCCAAAGTGATGGACGTTTTCTGAGAAAGCAGGGTCAATCCCTGGAGCGACTGGGGGCCAAGGGCCTTGCTCAGGTACCCAATGATGAAATCACTCTGCCAACACAGGGATTTGAACCTTCCAATCACAGAGAAAGCATCCTAATCTACCGAACCACACGCCACCTGCCAGGGAGCCATCAGGAATTTTTGGGTTGCTATTGTCCCCCCAGACTATCTAGGAGGACAGAGACAGCTCTATAATGCATTAATGAATACTCTGGAGTTCTCACACCAAAATTCCAGAAGCTGGTTCCTTGTTCCAAGTTTCTGGGCTGTAATGGCTGGGAACATTTGTAGTTTCGGGACATAATTGCGTTTAGCTTTCACACCGCACAACTGGAACCAGGACCATTATGCTAAATAAGCATGGGAGACACAAAAAGCTTGTAGGTTAAATTTCACACGTAATTTCATAAGAAACTACACCACAAACCCCAAAATAATGGAGGATGAACAAGTTGTTGTTAGTTTCTTCTTATTAGGGGAATTGATCACGATCAAAGTGGGACAGCCTTTAATTTATATTTTATTTATACGATCTGCGACATTTAAAATTAATTATTAATTCTGGCCATAGAATAAAAAATGACAACAGAATTGCCTAAGGTGTGAACACGGAAAAGGTTCCTGGTTCCAGAAAATTGGTTTTAGTTCCTGAAAAAAAGTTCCTGTGATGTGACAGATGGGTCTTCCATTACTTCAGGGGAGCTGAGGCACACTGTGGATAGCACAACCTAAACTGTCCCAGGGCAACCCATTTTCAGCGCAGCCTCTGCATGCAATGCTGAATTGTCAGCACTGTTGCTTTGGCAACACCCAAATCAAAATACTATCAGGAATAGAATTTTTTTTTAAAAATGTACTTAAAAAAGTCAAACGTGAGCTAAAGCAGAAGTATTGCAATAGCTGAGAAGAAGCGCTAAACCAAGACAGAGGCATCATGTCAACTTACAGAAAAGACAATGATTTTTAATCACCCAAAGCAGCTTTCATAATGAATCCACAACTAGTTGTTCTAATTTTGTGGACATCGGAGTAGTGAGATTTTAGACTATAACAACAATAAGCCAATCAATGCAAGAGTGACCCACTAACTCCATTTAACCACCCCCCCCCCAATGAAGACCCTATAGGTATGAAAGTTGCTGAAGGATTTGTTTAACCAGTAAGAATGAGACAGGCGCACACACACACATGAAGACAGATGGTCAGATGGTGGTGGATCCAATTATATCAGGATCAATATCTATAGCACACCTGGCAATAATGGCTCCCTTGATGTATCCAACACCTGTTGGAAATGAAGTTACATTATGACAACAAAAAAAATAACCAAATACACAAACCTGTCTCTACATGTCAGGATCCATTACAAATCCTGATCCAAGTTTCCCTTAAAACTGGATCATGTATAATGTACATTTAGAATAGTCTATAACAACAACAATAATAACATCTTTTATATGACTAATGTGTTGACAGTGTTTCTAAGTACATTTTGGTCTGACTCATAAAACATGGCTAATAATTAATTCACTTGTTTGTAGCCATCATTCAAACTAAAGGATTACTAAATTTATTCTAGGAAAATATTTTATTAATAGACCTATGCAGTTTTTTTTTTATTCTCTGTTTTTGATTTTATAGCAAAGACATGTCATGTGATTTGAACTACACAAAGCATTCAGGCTTCACTGCGAGCTTTACTAAAAAAGATAATGAGCTCACTGCAGCTCAGGTAGGATCAGGAAAATAAACGTTACTTAATAATATGACTCCATCACTTTGAAAAGCTGGCTGAAGTAACAGGCCCAATTGTGATGCATGCATGTTTCACACTTTCCTGTAATCCAATACTGATAACAAAAAATAATTCTCCTATTGTAATCTCTTCCTTACATTTCTGCTTTCTGAATGCACATTACGATTTGTATGCCAAAATCAGTACCCCCCCCAACTCTAAAGTTCTTCCCTTACTTCATATGCAGTGCCAGCCCAGAAGCGCTTCATTTCCCCACGTCGCCAGGCGACTGCGGCACTGGTGAGCAGCGTGAAAGGCACGAGGTACAGAAGGGCTGGCTGGCCCATCTGGGATAGGATCATGACCACAAAAGTCACAACCATGCCCAAGAAGTAGGCTGCGGGGACAGCAACACACAAATTATACTCATGCTACCAGCAATTGCCTTTGTTTAGCAGGCCTTAGCTAGCAACTATTGTAGACATGTGTAATGAACAAGCCTCCACTGATGTCCATGATATGATATCACGGGCCTGGCGTACTGTACCTATAGTGCAGGACATGAAATAGATCCTCTTGGGGCTGCTGGTCCACACATCAAACCTGTGGCAGTATGCCACCAACAAGCCTGTCTCGACAACCAATGGGAGCATGTCACAACAGCGTCATCAAAAGCACGGCAAACGTAGGAAGGGGAGAATGGCAATCAAGAGCCAAGCTTAGGGTACAAATTATCAGTATTATTCAGAAGTCTGCGAGCTTCAACCTTAAAGCAATTCCTGTTAATGCAAATAGAGCTTTACTGAAGACATGTCCTGACAAGTACCAGCTAGGGCTGAGCAAATTGCCGTTTTGAACTCTGCTATTGAAGGAATACTTTTGATAGGTGACCCAGGGAAATAGCATAGAATTGAATTCCTGCTCATGAATAATCATGGATCTTCACAAGACTGCAACGCTAAGCAACACTTCCCCGGCCCCATCGGCAAGGCTGCGGCATCAGCGTCAGATCACCTGGAACAATAATGTCTCCATATCCCAGGATGGAGAACTGCATCATGCACAGGTTTGGCGCCAAAAACCGCGGCACTCGCATGACCACAGGTATCTGCAAGACAGCACAGGTGTGTGAGAAGGTTCAGAGGAGCAGACGTCTGTGAGGTTCTCTGGCTTAAAGGCAACAGTGTGGTAGAAGGACATCAAGCCATAGAATGGTTAGAAGGACAGAAGCATTGGGAGAAAGAGGTCCCCGTCCCCCTGGGGGTGGCATGGCATGCATGAGATTAGACACATGATCACGACAATGTCTCAAAGTGGGTATAAAATGTGACTTCTAAACACTGTCAGCTCGCGATGGATTTTCCCTCTTGCTATAGTTACCTGCTGGCCCTGAAACAAAGTTCACTCAGAAAGGGGTTTTTATTTTTCCTGCCCTCACTTCCTGTCCACAATTTTCTTTCTGTTGTCGGTCACCCAGACTGAAGTCTCTCAGGCTTTATGGTTAAATAGCTCTTTTTGCAAGATTTTACAGCTGAAGAGCTCCTGTTGCTGTTGGGCTAGGGTTGCAAAAGGGCGAAAAATGTCTAAATTTCCAGAAACTTTCCATGGGAAGTTAAGCTAGGGAATTTTGGATGCATGCCTGTGACCCACATTGGCATTTGCTGATGAGATCAGCAGAAAAATATTAGCAAGTGCTCTGAGCACAGTAACATAGACATACTGACAGCAATCATGTAGAACGTCTATCATTTGTCCAACAAAACAACACTTTAGCATGTGGCTGTGTTTACATAGGGCTGTGTCCCAGTTATACTGATGGGCGAGTGCCATTTCAACTGTTTTGATGGTGCTAGACATCAAACAGGCATATGCAAACCTTCGTGAATAAATACTGCAAAAATATCCAGTAAATGACTTTCTACTGAATAAATCTGGTTAACTAAAGATTATGCTGGAAGATGTTTTTCCCCCAGCTACATTTAAGTTCCCTGTTATAGGATGATCAGAAATTTTGCAAATATCCAGTTTATTCCCATATATTTCATTCAATTCCCATGGAAAATTCCCAGAATTTCGCAACCCTATGAAGGGTTGACGATTCCTTGTTGCTAGGTTCTACGGGTGAAGAGCACTCGTTGGTGTGTTTAACATCTAGAGTTATCTGCATGAACTGATTATAACTCCCGATTTCTTGCTCCACTTCCTCAATGAAACAACTACCATCTTCAAGTTCCCTCCCTACTGCATCCAGCTGTCACCATTTCCAGGGATTTATTTAAAACCAAGCTGCAACTGCCGTAGGGCGGCAGCCTCAAACTACCTGACAGATCTGCAGTGGAAGCTAATGACAAACGGCAAGCCCACCAATGTGCAACCAGGCCGATGATGTTCCCACACTTTTTGCACGAAGACGTGACAGGTTTTTATCATTAGTGATCTATTGTCATCTATACTGGGGGTCAGAGGTGGAAAGTTCAGGTCCAGAAACTACAAATGCAGACCAAGATTTAATTTCAACCAACCAGTTGAGTATAAAGAGTTAGTCACAGAGTATGCAACTGGCTGGCTGAAACTTGGACTGGATTTGTACATTCTGGACCTGAACTTTCCACCTCTGCTGGTGGTCACCACATTATTTGCACATATTCAGCACGTTAATCATCCATCTTACACAGCATTCTTTACACCTACTCATTTTCGTAAAGGAGAAAAATGCTGCAATTATAAAATATATGATACATTTACCAGATTCTTAAGAGAAGCAGACTGGATATCTGAATCAGGAAGTCAGCTGCAGGACATTTCAGTCGACACACAAAGATCCCACACTACTTCAAACTACCTCTTTCCAGCAAATGGTCACATGGGGAAGGATAGCAACGGACAGACAGCACACCCATGGCTGTGGAGGAGTCTGCCCCTAGGGTGATGGCCTAGACTGGTGGCTACTGGCTGCCACTCCCACCCCCAGAGAAGAGAGCTAAAAGCTGGGCCTTACTTTCTCATAGGGGGCTGTGGGCTCAGCAGGAACCGTCACCATCTTTCCTCCACTCTAGGATCAAACCCAAGTGAGACATGTGAACAAAGCAAAGATCTGATACACGGGTTAAGCGTGGTTTGCGGTTGCATTGTCTCCTCAACCAGAGCATGTTTGCCAAGAGGATAAAAAAATAATAATGGAAAAAAATAAGACAATTCTGAAATAGTCACCTTTTCTGCAATAGATCCTGGACCCAAGGCGACTTCTACCATGATGCTCTGGCCATCCTACGGCACAGAAAATCGGAATATAAATAAAATCACAAAGGTGAGAGAAGCACTGCTTCAGGGCTAGCCCACATAGCCTCCAGGTAATTAGATGATATTTATTGTGTTATGAAAGCCATTCAGAATGATTTTTGTGTCTCGGTGGATCATGGAGGTCACTGCAGGCAACCTAATCTTACAGAAACTAAAAGAAACTAAGCACTTTTATTAGATTTGAGTTTGTGAATAAGGTCAATGCGGAAACAATGTGGCCACTCACCTTTGTCAAAAAAGGTGTGATGAAGACGAAGAAGACGTCATAGATGAGGAGCAGACTGAGAAGGATCACACAGATCTAAAAACAGCAACCTGGTAAAGGCTCCAGTTGGCACAGTTGACTCCTCAAACATTCAGTAATAAGCTTCGAAATAGGAAACCAGACATCCCCATTGCAACCAAAACTCACTTTAAAGTTGGACACATTGATCGTCTTCATGAAATTCACACAGAAAGCAATTCCTAATAAATCTTGCAGAATCCAAATCCATCTGAAACAAAAAGCGTTTCATGGCACGCTTCATTTCCCTCTGCATAAATAATATTCCTAGTCATAAAAGCAAAAAAGGTCATAAACAAAAGACCACAAATTCAAAACAATGTTTGTTAAAAAAATGCATCATTAACTTAATGGTATTGTATGCCTTCATGGTGACAACCTGCCTGCATTTCTAAAAGTCAGGCAGGCAGCTTTTCGATGGCCGTCTACAGGAAGTTAGCCCAAGAGGCACAGCAACACGTTTTCTTTGCCCAACCGGTACCTGTCCTCGTTCCGATATACTCCCCACAGCACTGCTACGGTGATGCAGAGGGCAGCCAACAACAAGCTCCTCCCAGACCATCCCTTACCCAGACAGGAGAAGCTGTGGAAGAAAATTACATGTCCACATCAAAAGGTGGGTAAGTCTAGGTCCAGGGCATTAAAGTCCAGACCAAGATTCTGTTTCAACCAACCAGTTGAGTACTCTGTAACCGTGACTCTTTAAACTCAACTGGCTGGTTGAAAAACTAGAAAACTAAGAATCTTGGTCTGGATTTTCACTCTCTGGACCTGAATTACCCACATCTGGTCAACATTGTGAAAACTGTAGAAAGGGAGGTTCATCAAGTGAGGTCAGTCTGCAGAAGGACTCAAAGGAGTGAGGAGAAGATTCATCTCTATGCTTTGTCAATTCAGGCTATTTAACACCTAAATAAGGAATCTGAACATGATTTTCACAATGTGGCAGGATGACAGGGATGCTGAGAGACGTTCCAGCAACATGGAGGGGTGAGATCCGTCTGCCCAGGTCCTGCATACCTGAGGGTCGCACAGCCAAGCTTCTCCATGATGGCGTCAATACAGCTGTACAGTGCTGTTGCGGAGGCCACGCAGAAAATGACTATGATGACGTACACTGGAACACAAACGGGGTCAAAAGTCAAGAGGAAGGGCTAAGTGGGACACACTGACTGGTTTAGCCAGCTTGGCAGCACACGCGATTGAGCCCAGCCACTCACCAAGATACGCATAGAAGAAATACATGAGAACCAGCATCACACACATGAATGCCACGAACATGACGACTTTGAGCGGGGAATAGAGCGAGAGATCGCCGCTGTCAGTCCTTCCTCTGGAATCTCCACCCATTGGGGCAGTATTCAACTTTTCCCTGAAAAGATCACAACATTCATGGTTCACGGAAGGACCTTGTGCATGAAGACCACAACAGTGAAGAATCTCATTCCAACAGGCATGTTTCCGTCTTAGACTACGGCCAAAGCTGACCACTAGAATCCCCGACTGCCTGTCTTCAGTGGCGGGTGGACAGCGATTTACCTCTCAGCGGCTCCGCTCCAGAATCCTCCCATTCCCACAGTGAACATGCTGATGAACAGTATGGCCAAGATGCTGAAGTCAAATACAGGCGTTGGTGGGGCATACAGTCTCACAGACACACTGTCCCCAAAGGTCTGTAAGCAAGCTGAGATTCAGCAGGTGCAAAGGTGGCCGATTCAAATGGCAAATACGTTACTCAAATAGTTTCACTGAAATATGTACATTGTATAAATACAAATATCTGAATTTATTACTTACCCATGTGGGACAGCACTGTACAAGAAACGTATGTTTATGCGGGGGAGATTACCTTGTATACATCTTCCATGTCTCTGTATCGCATGAGTGCCACAGGAATTTTGACTTGACCATATTCTGTGTCGTTGACAAAGGGAGTTATCTGTAGCAGCCAAATAAAGGCATCGGGTCAGTGCTTGCTCACAAGCTCAACATGCTGAAAGAGCCTCCATTAGCAGAGTCTGGCTAATGCTGGTTACAGTCCGTCATAAGTGGCATGCTAACTCATTTGAGACAACATCATCCCAGTGGGTATGACCTGAGGAAAGCAGAAACAGCCTCTGCAACTTAGTTACCCCGTGGCATTTATAGGGGTGTTTATTGCTACAGATACACAACCAAACTCGGTGGTACAGAACATGGGATTTAGATGGGATTTAGTTCAATGTTACATTTTTAGATTTTTAAATTTTAGAAATAAGCGTCCTATAGGTGTGTGTTATTCAGCCGTTAACTGATACATCAGCTTTGATTTACAGCTGTTCCTATCAGTCTTTGTGTATGCAGCATTAATAATTGGAAAGCAAATTCTGTTTTGCTTACTGCACTGAAACAGTACTAAACAGTGAACCCAAAATCGAGGTGTGTATCAAACCGTGAATCTGTGCACAGTTACACCCCTAATATATATTCCATAAATATTACTCAAAGGAGTACAGGTCCAGGTACCAAAGGTTCCTCGCTTGCAATGAGGATGGTGGTGGCTCCCGAGTCCTGAGCCACCTGGGCCTTCTGGCCGAAGGTACAGTTGCCCCTCACGACAACCACCGCTTTCCCCTTCAGCTCATTGGGTCGTACGCCAGAGCTACTACACAGGAAGCTGGACGACAGGTTCACCAGCTGGTACTCAATCTGCAAGCATCACAAACACAAAGAGTGCTTCAGCAACCTGGCCTCAGCTCTATGGCAGGGCAGGTTTTCTATCCTACCTGGCTTCTGATTGGCCACACCTGTTCTCAGGTAAATACCAGGAAAAAGTGTGGCTCATCAGAAGCCAGGTAGGATAGAAAGCCTCCTGGATTGTAGCTCCCCAGTCTGGAGTTAGAGAGGCCTGAGGTAGGGAAATTCCCAGCTATCAAGCAGTAAAGCAAGTGGTTTGCACTGAACCTGGTAGATGAAAAATGTGGAACTGAAATTTCCTTTCCGTGCTACAAAAATCAGGTCATGGCTAGTTAGTGTAATCCTTTATCTTCACACTTCTTTATTGCCGTGGCATTTTACTAATGGCCAGCAGCTGATATAGAGAGTAAGTAATAAACTTGTGTTCCAAGCTTAGCAGGTTCACATTCCAAACTTCCCGTTTAATTAAGTAGGTGTATGCAAGTTAAAAATTGGTTCTGATAGAATTTCTGTATATTGTAAATTGTAAAAATGAGACGAAGTCTTAGAAACGTTTAGAAACGTGTCAATAGTTGTAGATATGTCATATGCTCTCTACAACAGGCTATTACCAAGTTTGATATAAGTTTTCATAAATATCACTTACAGATTGACAGGCAGGTTGTTACACGCAGAAATACAACGGGTTAAATTGGTTTGTATAAATATATCAGCTTACAAACTGTGGCAGAGTTATACTTACGGCGTCATTCAGGGACGCTGAAATATTAGAAAATGAGGAATTGTAGACAAGGCAGTACTCTTTTTCCTGAGATCCACCAGAGACGTGTAAAATCCCCTCCTGGCAATTCACCTGAAAACAACAAAACGTATAAACGTCACGCTTATAACTGACCATTAGTGACAAAGCCGACACGAATTACTGATGATTGTATATTAATCACAAAAAGCGTCGGTGAACAGAGCTTTTGTGTGTTGGTAAACAGAGCTTTAAAAAGAAACTTTTGTTAAAGGGGCAAAGTGACAGCCAGAAAACAAGTTTACGTAAAATAACTAAAAGCAGAAAGAGACACAGGACAAACCCGGTTTCCTGGTGTGCTGCTGTGTCGGAATTACAGCCCCATGTTTACAGACCGGCTGTTTTATCATAAACACCACGTAATGCCCGACAAACTTCAGGCAAACGAGTATCGACTACGTCTGAAGTATAAAAAATACTTTAAACCTAAATCCGCTGGCGACAGGCCCAGCAGCCGACGGACTTACCTGTAAAAACGCGAAAAGAGTACAGAAGAATATGGTGAGTTTTCTTGCCATGTCTGTACCATGGCCCGCAGTGCCAGTTCCGTGATTGCGTCTCGCGCCGGCGAACACTGCCGAGTACTTTCGCTTTCGGCTCGTTCTCGTCCTCGTCCTCGCTGTCTTCGTCCCTTCTCACGTGAACGCGCCTCGCTTCCTGTTCCGGCGCGTTATTGAACCCGTCAGGCATTTCCCGAATTTGGGATCGCGGAGATTTAACGCAATTTTTTCAAATTTACAGCCGCTTTCCTGCAAAAAAAAATGGCTAAATCAACAGACCGTATCGCAGTGAACATTAGTGTCTGTTTTTGCTGTCCTGCGTGGCAGGAAAGATGGGCATAGCAAACTGTTTTGCATGTTCTTCCCACGTCGTTGTGGGTTTTCTTCTGAGTACAGGTTTCCTCACAGAAAAAAAAAACATGCTGTAGCAGTGCATGTGTGAGTGTGCCCTGCCATGGGTTGGCGCCCCATCCTGGACTGTCCCTTATCCCAGAATAGCAGAAGCGGTTACAGAAATACATTGTTTGCATTCTGTAAAGTAGATCTATTGTTTGCATTCCGTTGAGGCATTATAAATATAGAATCAGTTGTGTGCCAATATTAAGCCCAAGAATCAAATCTTTAACATCAGCCAAAGACAATAGAAAAATGTCATCTCGAAAGTACAATTTATAACTTCCAAACTTTTATATATATATAATATATATATTTTTTTGTTTATAATTCCAGCTCACCATTAACTGCAAAATCCCTTAGGGACTGGTTATTATCGTGTGCAATGGCGGTTGCTCTCACTATGTGACGTATGTACATTTCCACATCTGGGCATGTGGTTATGATCCTTACTTGGTGCTTGTGTGGTTAGGTGATTTGACAGCTCTAGATTGCCAGTAGTGTGTGGTCATGTGTGCCTTGTGATAGACTGGCATTCCATGCAGTGTGTTCCCAGCCATTTGCCCTGCTCCTCTTAGAATAGACTGAGTTTATGGTGATCCTGCACTGGATTATGGGTTGGATGGAGGGATTAACCAATGACACTGAGGAACCCAAAACAAGAGACATTCATAAAAGCCCCCACCTTATTGTAAACTGTTACTATAATGCTGTTTGGTTGTTAGAATCAACTACAATCTATAAATCTCTTGATATTACACAAAAGGAAATAACCATTTTAATTCCATAAGAGTACAGGATAACACTACTTATAAATAATAAGCAGAATACAATACAGCCTTCATAAACAGCACAGACCAGGAAAATTACCAGACTACACAGTCAATTTTCTAGATCTTTATTATGAATAAAATAATCTGAAAAAATAATTCCATTTGAATATAAACAGTTGCCCTGTGATGGGCTAGCCCCCCATCCAGGGTTGTTCCCTGCCTTGTGCCCATTGCTTCCGGGATAGGCTCCAGACCCCCTGCAACTCAGTAGGATAAGCGGGTTGGGCAATGGATGGATGGAGTATAAACAGTGGGTTGCAATCAAAAAATGACACGGATGTGGTCATCTCCATTACATAAGTATCATATTTATCATCTGCAATCAATCATATCATCACAGTGAATTAATGTAAAACTTTTTTGAACTATACATCAACAAAAGACTGATACACCTGGAGAAACTCAAGGCAAATGACTGAGGAAAATAGATTTTTTTCCAATATACTTTTTAAAAAAACCTGCAACAGCAAATAAATAAGAGAAAGGGGAAGGTGGAGAATTGCCAACACTCATCCTCTTCCTGAACCCTGTGCAGGATGCCGGAAGCTTCCACATGCATTCATATCAGTCTTAAAAAAATATATTTTAAG